>JABUQX010039798.1:7500-20000 GCA_015478945.1 Trachelipus rathkii | reverse complement strand
TAGGTCCACCAACAAATTTTACTTGTGTATACAAGAAGCTTGCAAGTTTGCCTCATACATAGGTGTATACACACTATGACATACATGCATATGCCTCACAAAACCTTCCCTATCTTATTTTCATTGCACATGGTGACCTTCGGAGTCAGAAAGGAATGTCTGCCTCAGAAACAGAGGTGATGCATGTGTTTATGTTTTCACAAACATTTCCTTTATCTTTCTTCTGATAATTAGAACATAAGCAGGAAGAAGAGGAAGGGAAAGAACGGAAAAACACTAATCATAGAGATTTAGAAGAAACCTTTATGAACATGTCTCGTATACTCATGACATTTTCAAACTATACTTGTAGTCCTCGTCACGTATAACTGTTTACATTCATTTTTTTTTCAAGTTGCTACTATTTAATCTTTTCGGTTCCCGTGGTTCTCATTTCTCCTTCTTACAAAGTCAGAATTCCAGATCCAAAATAATCGTTTCTTTTTCTTATTTGTTTTATCGGCCAAACCTCTCCGGTAGCTATATAGCATCTTAATGGCACTTTCTTAAATAAATTAAAGAATCAATCATCCAACATCTAAATTTCATTAATGTAAGAATGGGGAAAAAAATATTTCCTACTTCTTCTTCTTTGCTTTCTTTATCTTTTCTTTGATCTTTTGCTTTTCTCTCTTTTTGAAAGTCAACTTTGTCTGGGCTTTTTTTTTCAAGTGGCTGCCTTTTTCTGGGCATCTTGTATCTGTGGTTTTTAGTGTAATGTTCGTTACCATGACGACGAAGTCAGATTTTGAACGTTTGTTTATATTGTTTATAACCTGACCAGCTGGGTTTGGGAGTTTATTTGAGTGAGAGATTTTTTTTTCATTTCTCTTTGTTGGTATTTCGCAGATTCTTACATTTATTATACACTTTTACTTTTATTTTATTATTATATGAAATAGAGGCTACGATAGTTAGAAAGTTTTGAAATGGAAATGGAATATACTTAAAAAATTATCATGCTACCTATTTTAATTCATACATTACCAAATTTGTTATTACGGATGATAAAGAAATTTCTATACCCTTGTTATTAAATCTATATTAAAATTTTATTTTTCTTAATAACAGTTCATTGATGCTTAACAAAACAATAACATACTCTCATTTAAGGACATAATCGTCAAACTCGGTTTCCTCGGAATTTTGGTTTGAGCTTATATTTTAATGACATCAAACAAAAGCATATTCATTTTTCACCAAACAAATTTAATTCGTCAGACAAAAATGTTATTAAATCTATATTAAAATTTTATTTTTCTTAATAACAGTTCATTGATGCTTAACAAAACAATAACATACTCTCATTTAAGGACATAATCGTCAAACTCGGTTTCCTCGGAATTTTGGTTTGAGCTTATATTTTAATGACATCAAACAAAAGCATATTCATTTTTCACCAAACAAATTTAATTCGTCAGACAAAAATGTAAATTTTATTAAGATTATATAAATCAATGGAAAGAAATACTTTTAATTACTAGCTATTCTTATGATGGAATTACATTTATTTTAAAGGTTGGCAACATATTTGGATAGATTCAGATTTTAAAAGCATGGCAACTCCAATTCCCATCCGCGACGATCATTCCGACTTATTTTTATTGGCGCGTAAAGCGCTCATGTCAGTTCAGAAATTCTTACGCTACGGTATGAGATTTTCGGTTGCCTTATTTTCTACATCGTCCACTGTCTTATTCATTTTGACAGTAAGAAAATTACTTAATAATTACCACTATAACAAAATATTAAATTTGGCATGCCTAAAAAAAATATAAGGGATTTCGGACGATATGTTCAATAATATTTTTAAAACCAATCTTTGTTACAATAGATTTATATTAAATTCATTTTTAATTCGTTTTAAACCATTAATTTCATCACAGTCACAAGACATTTTATTAATTTACATTTATTACGCGTGTCTTTTATCATTTCTTTCTTTCTATCATTAATTTATTATTATTATTATTATTTTATTATTATTATATTATTATTATTATATTATTATTATTCATTATTATTATTTTTATTATTATTATTATTATTATTTATTCATTATTTATTATTAAAGTACTGTGATTCTTTTTCATTCCTCCTTTAATGACGTCATAGATTCTTTGTTTTAGAGGAGGTAAATAAGACCTCTTTATGGTGTTTATTAGAATTTCAAATGCGTCTGGCTTAAGTGGATAAGGAATCGAAAGCAGTAATGGATTTGGAAGAATTGGAGCTATTAATTTCACTTTGTCTATTCCATTCTCTATTTTGAAGATTTTGAAGATGATTTCGCTTGCTGATATCCACGAAATTACATTAGAAGCATCGAATGGTGGTAATTGGTTTTGGCGCGCTTGCGTTTGAGTCGATGGGTTGGAAGGCGTCGCCTCTGAGCGGGAAGGTTGGCTGCCTCCGCCGTGGGAAAATAAAGAATCTTGTAAAGAAGGGGATTTTCTATCCCTCTTTTCTTTTTGAGAGGTTTCTTTCGTTTAGTTTTTAAGCTTGGGGAAGTTTTTTTCGTTCCATCTATTCTTTCTGATAAAAAAAGGAAAATTTGTTTATATTTTGAAGTTTTGGGATAAAAAAGTCTTTTAAAAAATCTTTTTTTAATTTGGATTTTTTTTCTTTTTTCCTTACCACGACTTTCTTTATTTAGACTTTATTGATTTTTGTAATAAAAATATTGTATCTTCACGTAGTTTTAGAATTTATTGGTTAATTGTCACTATGTTTCACTTTTATAGTTAATAGAACGCACAAAGTTATTCTTGAATCACTATCACTGTCACTGTTTTTGCCACGGTTTTTATTTTTTAATTTTCTTTCGGCCACTGTTCAGAAGGGATTTTTAATTACAGGTGAATCAGGTCACTATAAGGGGTCTCCAAATATGTAAGCCAAGATTAACGAGGTATCTCTTAATTAATGATATTTAATCAATTAAATCTGTGGTTGTAATAAGAGCATTGTTTATTAAACGGGTAAATGATATTGACATAGGACAATTGATACTTTGTAAAGGAATAGTATGATAATGGCACAATAAATCGGTTAATATGCATAATTAATCTTTTATCAGAATTACAATGATAATTTTATACAGAAGGAAGACACCAGAAACCCATCCTCCTGTGACAGATTCTTAAGCTTCAACTCCCGAATCAATTTGGCATTGGGTCCTCGTTGGACTCCTCCACCAATCAGATCAAACACTTGGCATTTTCCTCATTGAAAAGGGGGAAAGTGCCAAACATTTATTTTTACATATTTAACAGTTTTTTTATATTTGAAATAGGTCCACCAACGAATTATACTTGTGTATACAGGAAGCTTGCAAGTTTGCCTCATACATAGGTGTGCACAACACTATGACATACATGCATATGGCCTCACAAAACCTTCCTTAACTTATTTTCATTGCTATATAATATATTTATATATAATATATATATAATATTATAATATATATATTATATATATATATATATAAAATATATATATATATATAATTATAGAATCCCGAATTTTGAAAAAAAAACGTTTCTTTTTTCTCGCCTCGCTGCAGGAGGATAGGTATATTTTAAAGCGTTTCATTCATTCACCCCCCCCCCCCAGAAATATAATTTTACATTTTTACCCCATTTTTTTAATTAATTTTAAAATGATTTTAATTGCTTTTTTAATGAATTATGGTAAAATATTTTTTCCTTTTTTTTAAAGATATAAAAACCTTATTTTTGTTATATATCTGAAAATCATGATTTTAAAGTTATCCCCAAATATCGAAAAGATCTAAAGAAAACAAAAATTTGATGGTAGCCAATCCTAATATTTTGTTGCCAGGCGTCAGTATGTTATTTTAAATAATTTTATTTAAGGATGTTAATTAATAATTATTAAAAATATTTTTCTTTGTATTAGGCTTTATTAACATTTTGGCGCCAATTAACAAACGCGTTAAGATACATAACTTTTAGTGATTTTTTTTAGATACAGGGGGCCCCATAATTTGAGACTGATCATATATATATATATATATATATTATATATATATATATATTATATATATATAATATATATATATATAATTATATATATATATATATATATAACCGCTTAGAGTAGCGTCATAGGAGCCTTTGAGGCTCAGACGATATGTTATAGTCTATAAATTTTATCCTTTATAAAGAACTGATATATAATCGAATACTAACAAATAGCAACATTATATTCTGTTCCTCATATTATGAGTAATGATTGTGTTCATAAAGTCAAGATCAAAAGGCGCGTTCAACCCAGAAATGACTCGTCTCGCCTCATGAGCGAAAACGACGACGAAGTCAGTTGACTCAGTTGTTACATTACAAGAAAACTAATTAAAAAGGCTTGCCATCATGGACAAAATTAAATATTTTTTTTCAGCAGCAGAGTCGTTAATTTTGTGAAATGTTATTACGAGAATATATATATAATATATATATATATATATATATATTATATTATATATATTTATATATATATATATATATATATATATATATATATATAATAAAAATTTACCTTTTTCATTATTAACAAAAATTAAAAATTCTTTTCCCAGTAGAAAATGCACTGATCGCTGCTGATATATATAGTTATATATATATAATATTATATATATATATATATATATATATATATATAAATATATATATATAATATGTAGCCCTCAGAACGCTGCACACAAAACGGAGATGTTATGATTATAGATTGCTTTAAAAGTGGAACTTGCGTAGAAACTGTGATGAAACCTATTCATTTTTGAAAACATCGTGGAAGTCCATCAAGTCCAACAGTGACATACGTAAGGATAAATATATATATATATATATATATATATATATATATATATATATATATATAATATATATATATATATATATAATATATATATATATAAATATATATATATAAATATAGATATATATTATATATTATATATATATATATTATATTAATATATATATATATATATATACTATATATATATATATAATATATATATATATATTATATTATATATAATATATAATATATGCAGAAATTATAATTTTTGAATTTCCTTCTTTTTATTTATTTGATTATTTATTACTTAAATATTAGTAATTTTTACTTATAAACAAACTATCTAGGTTAGGTTTAGGTGTTGGGCAACCACAATACATCTAGGTTAGGTTTAAGTGTTGGGCAGCCACAATCCATCTAGGCTAGGTCTCGGTTTTGGGCAACGACGATCCATCTAGTTAGGTCCTTACTGTACGCCTTTTATGTCTAGGTTAGGAATAAGTGTTGGTTAGGAGACAGAATAATATAATATGTCGATAAAAATGCCATTTTTTTTTATTTAAATCAATGTTTTGGATTTGCTCTTGGAACAAACAGACTCGGTGCTTGAGTCGCATTGGCTGAATATATATTATTATATATATATATATAATATATATATATATATAATTATATATATATATATATAATATATATATATAATATATAATATATATGATATTATATATATACACAGTCAAAATAATATAAAAGTAATCACCCATGCGACCTCAAGCCAGCGCCTCTGCTTTTTCACTTCACACAACAATGCACTTTAATGCGTCCTTATAGCTTTTTTCTTGTTGAACAATTTTTAAAAATGGTGTAAATTACGTATACCCAAAATTGCCGGGTGGGGGGGACTGTTTTTCAACTAGTCCTTCAACAGCCTTTTCAAATTATAGCTTGGGAGTTGGGGAGTTTTCAATGGTTGGGTGGATATCGTCCAACTTTCATATTTCATAGGTCAAATTCCTTAATCATCTGTTTACTGGACTTTGGTTAATATATTAAAGTGAAAATGGTAATTAAATCCTAAATAAAATTATTCAAACGCTTAGTAGACCTAAATATTTGCATTTATGGAGTAAAGAGATTTCGTATTTTACATTGCCTCTTTTCATGTGCTTTTATGCAGCATGTGTTACACCTGTACGTTATAGGAGGGTTATGGGTTAAAAAATTGTTTGGTGACAGTGGGATAATTGTGATTTAAATTTATAGGTCATTTATTTTCAATATTTCCATATATTTTTAAATAAAATTTTTCTATTCTTTTGTATGATTAATTTTCTATTTTTGGTCTTTCGTAGATGTTGACTTCAATTTTGCATTTGATGAGTTTCTCGTTAAATGGCCTGGAATTTTCTCTTAGACCTCTGTCTATAACTTTGCGTAGTTCAATTTATTCAATATTTTATCTGTAATGTTTCCATTTTCAGCAATGTCCTTTTCCCCAGTAATTTACAAGTTTTTTTTTTTTTTTTTTTTTTATATTATAGTTGAATAAATTATAGTTGATGTTAATTTGCTGTTTTGTTGGCGGTCCATGAATATTTATATTACCTAAATATTTAATTTTTTTTAGGTTGTACGTAATTGGTTTGCATTTTCTGAAAGGACTGTTAAGTAGATGGATTTTGTTTTACGTCGCATAAGATTTGTTACTTTTCGTTTTATATCTAATTAATTTTGTCCTCGCCATTAGGCTATCATTTTCTGCAAAACATTTATTTAGTACTGATATATCTTGGAATATTTATTGTTTGTCAAGATGTAATGACTTTCGCTTTTGGTATCAATAAGACCTTTCCAAGTATATTCTCTTTTTTTCTTGTTGTAAAAGCGACTTAGAAATGAGTTTTATCTCAAAGCAAATTCTGCTAGTCGATCAGCCATTTCATTTCATACATTGGTAAAAGATTTTCCCACTGTGTTGGTGATTTTCTGTAGTGATATATATGTAGACTTTTTTTGGCTTTAAAAGCCGTTCAAAAGTAGTAATTCCCTTTGTTTTGATTCTATTCCCCCTATGAGAATTATTCAGTGAGAATCCGTCTCCATTAACAAGAGTTAATTTTTATTTATTATGGAATTATTAATTTAAAATAATAATAATAATAAATAATACGCAGTTGTAAATCGTATTGTCTTATAATAATAATGATAAAGCAAATGTATTATTATTATTATTATTATTATTATTATTTTGCAAATATTTTGTTTTGTGGGAAGATTTTATTTAAAATTTATTTTCAAAGAATTCTTAAGGATGATTTTAACATGCAATAAAAACGTATTGTAAACCTTACTGTTTGCAGCGGTGTGGAGCCCTAATTGTATATAAAAGATATCTTTTGATATTTATCATTTCTTTTTTCGTATTTTTTTTTTTATTTTGTTGCAAGGTAATTTTAGAAGGTGTTCTGATTAAGCCCCGCTCACTCTTCATAATTAGAAGGTAGGTCAATTCTTCTAAAAACCTTTATAAAAATTAGTTAGCGCATTGTTTCTAAATTCATTTTGCATATAATTGGATAATAAAGTATCCATGATATTTTAATTGAGTATATAAAATCAAGTTCGTCATTTCTCCGTGATTTTTTATCCACTTTCTATCTAAGGTGTTGGGTGTTACGCATTGGTCTGGCAGACAATATTTTTATGTATATAATTTACGACGACGAAATTCCGTTTATTTATTTCTTATATTATTGGTAGTAATTATTAATACGTTTTCTGTGTTGGTCTGTATTATCGAAAGTCGATTGTGCAAATTAGGTGTTTAGATATATATTTTTTTTTAATGTGATTAATATTTTTTATTATTATAAAATGTCTTGCATTTATGGATGTACCTGTGTTCCTGTAACAAACAGTAAGTTGCAAATTATATTAGATATGTTATTCTTTTAAAGCATTTCAAGTTTTGCATTTTTGAAATATCCCCTAGACAAACATTTATTTTTTTAAGCAGTCCAAAGTAATTTAGAACTTTGTTGTATTTCTTTTGCTAATATTTTTTGATTAAATAATATTTGTTTATTATTTAATTCAGAGTATTAGGATCAGAATTTAATTCTTTGTCTATTTGATCATAATTGAAATATTAAATATTATTTTTTTATTATACTTTATTAATTTGTTTCTCGTTTCTTTTACTTATAATTTTTGGTTGAATAATATTTTTTATTATTCGATCGAGAGTATTATATCAGAATTTAATCTGTGTTTATTTGGTCTTAAATAGAAGTATTAAATATTTATTATTAATTTTATTTAATTATTTTTATTTATCTTTTGCTATATTCTAATTTGATTTATGTGAAAATTAGTGTTTATTTATTTAAGTCCAGATAAAAGGTAAAACAAGATTTACTCTTAAATGGTGATTGATCCATTATCAAACGAGCATGTTTCAGCCGTTACAATATATATATATATATATTATATATATATTATATATATATATTTTTTATACTATTTTATTATATATATATTAAATATATATATATATATATATATATATATATATATATAATTATATATATATAATATTGACAACAAATTTTTCTAAAGTGTGATGACAACTTTATTTACAAGTGGATTACATGGCAATGTGCTCCATACTCCGACTTACACTAGCTGCCAGTTGCAGTTCCAATCAACATTGCGTGGCCGATCGAATGATCCAAGTGCGTTCTTCACTGTGAAAGTGATCCACCAGGTCAAGACCCTCCTTGTTTCAGTTGCCGCTTTAGATTTAGAGTAATGTTAGCTGTTGTCTTGTGTTTCCGACGATCGTTGCCCTTTGTTGATGATCCAAATGATGGATGTATGAAACGTAAGTATGGCATTTGATATATATTTAGATAATGTTTTAAAAAGAAAAATATTATCTTTAATATTAAAAGGAATTTGTTTTACTATTTACAAATAAAACAATATTAGAAATTCAATTTGCATTTCCTCTCTCTCTCTCTCTCTCTCTCTCTCTCTCTCTCCATCTCTCTTCTCTCTTATATATATATATATATTATATATATATATATTATAATATATATATATATATATATATGATATATATATATATATTATTATATATATATTATATATATTATATGGCCTCCAATTCTCCATCAAAGCCCTGGCCGATATTGAAAGGATGCTCTTTATTATGGAAACACACATTTATAAAATAAACTTTTAATATTAGTAAAACAAGAAATTATCTTTATTTACAGAAATTGCTCACTAACTTTCGCCTGCATTACGCGCGGCCTCTTCAGGTGAACTTTTCAGAATTAAAATGTCCTCTGCTTGGATGGAAACGGAACTGGTGCTGCATCTATGGAATCCGGGGGATTGTCAGTTTTTTATTCTTTGTGGGATTTTTTTTTTGTAGAATTTTGTTTGTCATAATTAAATTTTACGTTTCATCTATATTTATTTCACCTATTATTTTGTTGTAATTAGAGCTGTTTTTTATGCAATAAGATTCTATCATTTTTCTGTTGTTGTTATCTGATACATACATGATGGGTTGCATGTTGTCTATATTTATTTTATGATTGAGATTTCTTCTATAGCTAGTCAAGGCTGAATTTTGGTTGTCGCATATCAGGTCATGTCTATGTTGGCAATTACGCCTCTTGAAATCATCAGCACTTCAAACTACAAACAATCGTAAGTTCCCAAGTAAATGTTATACATCCCTAAACTCCCTCACTAATAACAATGATATAGTAATCACTCGCTCAGATAAGGGCAACAATATTATTATTCTAAATTACACAGATTATAATGGCAAATGCAATACTTTACTAGCAGATCGAAACATCTACGACCCTTTAACAAAAGATCCCTTTAAAACATCACAAAGTGATTTTAACAGCTCTGTCAAACAAATTTGCAAAGAACACCCTCATATATACAATACCACGAAAGCATACATGCCCCAACTGTCACAATTTTATGGAATCCCGAAAACAAATAAGCAGAATATCCCCTTTCGTCCAATAATATCAAATACAAACAATATCACATACAAACTCTCAAAATGGATATCTGAACAACTCAAATCGTTAATTATTAATATTTCAACCTCACATATCACCAATACTACCGATTTTATTTCCAAAATACAAAACATCAATCCACATTCATTGTTAGCTTCAATGCGGTGTCACTTTTCACGTCTGTGCCGGTCCCTCATCTTTACTGGAACGACATATACTTGATAATAACATTTTTTTCTTACATATCCTTTCGCCCTGTTAAAAAAACTCGTTAATCTCACTTTAGAGCATAATTTCTTTCACTAAAACACGAAATATTTTAAACAAAAACAATATCTAAGCATGGGCTCGCTCCTTTCCTCATCAGTAATTTGTTCATGGAGTTAGTAGAAAAATATCACTTCTTCCCCCATCCTCCCTTCGAAAATCTCCACTGGTTTAGATATGTGGACGATGTGTTTTGTGCAGTCCCCAATCACATTAATCCACAAAACATACTCACGCTCATCAATTCTTTCAATAACAATTTACAGTTTACAATAGAAGTACCAAACGGCAAATCTCTTCCTTTCCTAGATACATTAATAGACTGGAGCACCCCCACCTATTTGATTTTTTCAATATACAGAAAACCAACATCACATAACGACTACATCCATTGGTATTCGTTTCATACCATCAGTACAAAAATAGGCACTTCTCGTCCCTTTTCCTAAGAGCACTCCGTATTTGTTCCCCTTCAACTTTACAAAAAGAATACAATTTCTTATTTTCAACTTTCCAAAAGTTACAGTACCCGAGCCACATTATCTCAAAGGCCTTAAAAAAAGCAAAAGAAAAATATTATCACGTACGCAATCTTAGGGTCCAAGACAACATCACTTACCTACCAGTCCCTTACCCACTATCGAAAAACTTAAAGCAAATAATTCCAAAAAACAGCATCACCACCCCATCAAACACACTACCATTGAAAAAAGTATTAACACCCAATAAATTTAAAATTGCAATCAACACACACAATTCATCTACAAAATCTCGTGTCATAACTGCCCAAAAATTTATATTGGGGTAACTATAGATTTCAAGAGGCGTAATTACCAATATAGACATGACCTGATATGCGACAACCAAAATTCAGCCTTGACTAGCCATAGAAGAAATCTCAATCATAAAATAAATATTGACAACATTCAACCCATCATGTATCAGATAACAAGAGAAAAATGATAGAATCTTATTGCATAAAAAACATCTCTAATTACAAAAAAATAATAGGCGAAATATAGATGAAACGCAAAATTTAATTATGACAAACACAAAATTCTACAAAAAAAAAAATCCTACAAAAAATAAAAAACTGACAACCACCCGGATTCCATAGATGCAGAACCAGTTCCTTTTCCATCCACGCAGAGGACATTTTAATTCTGAAAAAATCACCTAAAGAGGCCGCGCGTAATGCAGGCGAAAGTTAGTGAGCAATTTCTGTAAATAAAGATAATTTCATGTTTTACTAATGTAGTAAAGTTTTATTTTAGTAAGTATGTGTTCCATAATAAGGGCACCTTCTATATATATATAATATATATATATATATATATATATATATTATATAATATATATATATATATATATAGTATAATAATATATATTATATATATTATATTATATATTATATCATATATATATATTTGCGCCCGTACAGGTGGACTTAGCAAATTTGTGAAAAATTCGTTAACCAGGGGCTAAATTACTTGCTAACATGAACCGATATCGGCGATATACGGTGTCCCAGGATTTCTTCCAGTGTATATTATAACGGCTGTCATAGACGGCCTCAATTCATTGTTTAAATTTTTATAGAGGTTTGTTCTTCGAAAAAAATTTCTATTTGAGACTGTTATACTGAAAGAGGCGTGTCTTAATGATTCTTCTCTATACTCATTTACGAAGATCAATTCATGAATTCCTTTCTCCGAAGTAGTATTTCTCGTCAATTCTTTTCTTTATGAGAACATTTCAACCCAGCATCAAAATATAATATGACAGGAGGATGGTCTCTGAGTAATTATACTTATGATATTTCTGACATTTCTAATTGTGACAGAGAAAACGGGGTTTCTTTCGGTTTCTCAGAAATGCAGTTCCTTCATCTTTTACTAGATATAATCTTCCACAATGTTCAACATTTTCTCATGAAAATACCCATTCACATCATTTTTGAAAAGAGTAATTCTATCGCAATTGAACTCTTTTGGAAGAATCACATCGTTATCACAATAGATAATCTTCTTTCTTCTTCTAAGGTTAGGGGTATTTGAGACTCCTGAAGATTATATTTCCACACCGGCCCCAGTTGTTTAACTTCTTTTGAGGTCGTTGCTCTTCACTGTAAGGAATGGTGTGCACACCATCAAAGTGGTTACCTTCATAGAGTTGATATTGTTCTTATTGAACTCTTTGCCGCATAATTCCTTCTTTTAATAAAGATCTCGAGAAATGTCTTCCACAGACTCAGTCTCTTCTCTGTTTCAACTCTGACACCAAACTAACTCCATTGCTCACGTTTACATCTAC
>JABUQX010039798.1:0-5000 GCA_015478945.1 Trachelipus rathkii | reverse complement strand
GAGCCAGGATTCTGGGGTTTATAAATTTTTTTTAAGAAAAATTTGTTTTAGATGAAAAATTTGTCAGAAGACGTTCTGAACAGGTTTCAAATAGTGCAGAATCCCTAGTCGGATCCGGAGTCGGAGCCAGAGCCGGTGTAATAGTATAATTTTTTTCAGAAGAATATTTTTTTAGATGAAAAATTATTGCCAAAAGCTTATGCTAAACAATTTTTCAAATAGTGCAGATAACCTTATCAGATCCGGAAGCCGAAGGTGGAAGTCGGAGCGGAGCCGGAACCGGGAGTATGAATTTTTTCAAAAAAAATATTTTTTTAGAGTTCACCATTTAATGCCAGAGACGCACTGAACAATTTTCAAATAGTGCAGAAACCTTAGTTCAGGACCGGATGCATGGACGGAGACGAATTCGGAGACGGATTCCTGGGTATTGTTTTCAAGATATTAATTCTTAGATTGAAATTTATTGCCAGAAGACTTTCTGAACAATTTTCAAATAGTGCAGATCCTTAGTCGACCGGATTTGGAGTCGAAGCCGGAGTCGGATTCAAAGTCGGAGATGGAATCGGAGCCAGAGTATGATTTTTCGAAAAAAAAATTTTTTAGGTGAAATTTTATTGATAGTTAAGACGTGCTGAACAATTTTCAATAGTTCAGAAATCTTAGTCGGATCGGAGCCGGAGAGCCGGAGCCGGGTATGATTTTTTTAAAAAAATATTTTTAGTGTGAAAAATGGATGCTAAATATTTTAAAAGCAATTTTCAAATATCTTCAGAAACTTAGTCGATCCGGAGCCGAAAGTGGAATCGGAGCCGGAGAGCCTGGGTATGAATTGTTTTCAAAAAATATTTTTGTTTAAGTAAAATTAATGCCACAAACGTACTGAACAAATTGTCAAATACGTGCAGAAAACCTTTAGTCGGGTACCGGATCCGGATCCAGATTAGGAGCCTTATCCTTGGTATAAATTTTTTTCAGAGATAATTTTCTTAGATGAATAATTTATTCCAGAAGACTTGCTGAACAAGTTTTCAATTAGTGCCAGAATCTTTAATCGGGGATCCGGATCCGATTCGGTTCGGAGTCGAAGTCGGAAAGCCGGGATATGATTTTTCGAATTTTTTTTTTTTTTTTTTTCGGTGAAAAATTATTGATAGAAGGAAGTGCTGAAAATTTTTTCAATAGTTCAGAAAACCTAGGTCAGATCCGAAAGCCAAAACTGAACTCGGAGCCGGTTGTCGGAGCCGGAGACAGATTTATAAAGGGTCCTGATTTCTTTCAAAAAATGATTGATGTTAGAAAAAAAATGTAGTGGTAAATGACGTTTTGAACAATTTTCACATAGTGCAGAAACTTAGTCGGATCCGGAGCCGGATCCTGGGTATGAATTTTTTTAGGAAAATATTTTTTTAGGTGAAAAAATTTTATTGAAAGAGATGTGCTGAACCAATTTTCAATAGTGCAGAACCTTTGATGGATCCGGGAGCCGGATTTTTGCTTATAGAATATTTTCAAGAAAATTTTTTTTAGTTTGAAAAGTGAATTGCCAGAAGACTGGCTGACTAATTTTCAAATAGTTTCAAAAAACCTTATCGGATCCGGATCCGTAAGTCGGGAACCGGGTCGGAGTTTTAGAGCCGGATCCTGTTTATAAATTTTTCAACAAAAATGTATTTAGATGAAAAAGGCACTGCCGGATAATCCTGCTGAACAATGTTGAAATAGTGCAGAAACCTTAAGTGGGATACGGATCCGGAGTCGGAAAACGGAGCCGGATTCTGGGCATAATTTTTTTTCCTATAAATATTTTTTTTGGTAAAAGTTTTTTTAACAGAAGACGTGCTAAACAATTTTAAATAGTGCAGAAACCTTAGTCGGATCCAGCGCGGATCTGGAGCCGCAGCCGGAGTAAGAAACGGAACCGGATTACTGGGCATAAATTTTTTTCAAAAATATTTTTGTACGTGAAAAAATTTATTGCCAGAAAGTACTACACAATTCTCAAACAGTGCGGGAAACTATAGTCGGAGTTGGAGCGGAGCCGGAAGAAAAATAATTAATTATTTTTCTTTTGGTTGTAAAAGAAATATATCAAGGAATAAAAAATTTAGGTACTGAAAAAAGAATATAGATATTATATATATATATATATATATATATATATATATATATATATAATATATATAATATATAATTATATTATATATATATATATTAATATATATATATATATTATATATCAGGGGGTTTCCTCCATAGGTGCTAGGTGTGCGCCCCACACCCCCCTATAAAATCTAATTAGTTTTTTTTTTTAATTTACAATTTAAACATAAAGGAATATCTGTTCAAATGAGATAGTTTTGTACACAATTATTTCAATAAAATATAAAAATTTAAATGCTCTTAAACTTCCAAATAGCCTATTTTATAGAGTAGTTACCGTATCAAAAAAGGAAGCTTTTCATGCATGTGCGATAAAAAATTCAACAGCTTATATCTCGTTCGTCCGTGCTATTTCACGGTCGTTCGCTCACTCTCGTTTTCTGTTCTTCAAATAGCTTAAAAAGGTGCTGTTTTAATTCCGCACATGGATTTTTGAACAGAGACTTTTTTAATTTATATTTTAAGTGGTTATATATATATATATATATATATATATATATATATATATATATATATATATATATATATTATATATATTATATATATATATAATATATATATATATATATATCGTCTGTATGAGTAGGAAAAGAATTATATATATATTATATTAGCACACCCTATCCCCAAATCGGGAAACGCCACTTGATATATAGGATTTATATATTGGATTGGGTATGAAAGAATCAGAGGTGGGTGAGGTAGCAAGGGGTGGTGTTAGAGTAATGGAGAATTGAAAGAGAGTGAAGATGTTCCTACCTGTTATTGCGGATATTTAGTTTAGTGTGGGCGAATCTTTGAAATAGCTTTGAGGGGATTTGTAGAGAGAGATTTGGCAGATTGTTTAAAAGGGAGGGGTTTGAAAGTAACGTTGAATTAGAGTAAGGTTATGGTTTTGAGTGAGGATAGTTCTCTGTGTAAAGTTATTGTTAGATGGTGAGCAGCTGGAACAAATGTTGAGTTTAAATATATTTAGATATATGGTGGATGAAAAGGAACGGATGAGCAGAATGTAGTATGAAAAGTTGTGATTGGAAGAAGGTGGCTGGTGCCATTAAATCCTTAGTGGATGCAAAGGGAAGAAGTCTTGAGTGTGCTAGGTCTTACATGAGGGCATGCTGTTACCTGTGCTAATGTATATTAGTAGGACTATGGTCTGGAATAAGAGATACAGATATAAAGTATAGTATAGAACTTCTGCTGGGCTTACACGGCATTTTGATTGGGTTGCCTCCTGGGTTTTACAGGAGCAACGCAACCAAAGTCAAGCCACGCCGACATGGGCATAAGATGCTTGTTGCGATAAATTTGTATAATAAGACCAAGAAAAATTCACTGCGTACCAGGACTCGAACCATCGACAACAGCGTCACGTTAGACAATGAAGCAGGAAGTTCCACCACTAAGTCCGATCCGAACACCACAAAAAAATATAAGGTATCTTCTTTACAGTTTTCAAGTTTCCTGCTTCGATATCACTTCTTTGAAAAATCAGTACTTATTTTAAATCCATAGAAGGGTGGTTGGAATCCCTGCTGGGGCTACACGGCATTTTCTGGTTGCTCCTGGGTTACAGGAGCAACCGACCAAATCAAGGAACGCCGACATGCGCACAAGATGCTTGTTGCCACAAAATTTGCAATAAGACGGAAAAAACTTTCACTCGCACCAGGACTCAAACCATCGACAAATGCGTCGCCGTCAGACAATGTATAGAGGCTCATCCACTAGTCCGATCCACCTCCCAGAAAAAGAAGCATCTCGGAAGTTTTCAAATCTCCTGCTTCGCTCATCACTGCCTTTGAAACTCAATACTTATTTAAATCCACAGAAGGATGGTTTGAAACCCATGCTGGGCTACACGGCATTCTTCTGGGGTGTTCATGTGTTACAGGAGCAACCGACCAAAGTCAAGGAACGGCGACATGCGCACAAATATGCTTGTTCAGACAAATTTGCAATAATAAGACGAAAAAAAATTCACTTGCGCCAGGACTGAAACCATCGACAACAGCGTCGCGTTAGACAATATACAGGAAACTCTACCACTGTCCGATGTGCCTCCCAGCCTCGCCTGCTTAATATCACTGCCTTTGAAACTCGCTACATATTTAAATCCACAGGAGGGTGGTGTGGAACCCCCTCTGGGGCTACACTGCATTTTTCAAGGGTGCTCATGGGTTACAGGAGCAGGCCGACCAAAGTCAAGGATCTCCGACATGCGCACAACATGCTTTCTCGTGCGAGAAATTTGCAATAAAGACGAGAAAAAATTCACTCGCACCAGGACACGAACCATCGACAAAGGCGTCGCCGTTAGACAATTACAGGAGGCTCTACTACTGGTCCGATCCGCCTCTCCAAAAAAGAAGATATCTCTCGGAACAGTTTCAAGTCACCTGCTTCGAATCACTGCTTTAAACTGTACTTATTTAAAACAATAGAAGGGTGCTTGGAAAATATTATAATATAAAATATATATATATAGTATATATATATATATAAATATATATAGTAATAATTATATATATATATATATATATATAATATATATATACAATTATTATATTGAGATAAAGTTTTTTTTTGCCCGTTAATGAAAATTTTCCCAATGTTTATGTTTTTTTCTAGCATTTCAGTTTTTTTCCTTACATGAGATATAAAAAAAATTCTATAAAAAAAACGAAGATTTATTTTCTTCAAATTTGGTACCAAGCTCACATATAAACGTGTAAACAGAACTGACGTTCATATTAAATGTTTTGGTAGAGCGTAGGGTGGTGTAAGCCATGGTTGACTATTCTCATGTTCAAAATTTTTGAAAGTACTTTTCAGAC
>JABUQX010039797.1:40000-45705 GCA_015478945.1 Trachelipus rathkii | reverse complement strand
TTAGTCTCACTTATGTTATTTGACATGTCTTTCAGAAACTGCATCTCTACACAATTGCGTCAATTTTATAATTTTGTAAAAATGCTAGTAAAGTCGAACAACAATATTCGCATTAATTTCTGTATTTATCAATATCTAATTTTTTACGTAAATTTCGACGCTAATTCTGCATATAGAAGGATTTGGCTCATATATATATTATATAGGTAGTTATATATATATATATATATATATATATAATATATATATATAATATAATATAATATTATATCAGTATATATTCATTATATATATATAATATAGTATATATATATATAGTTTCGCACTCGAAACGATGGAAGTACCTCTCATTGAGCTTCTTATGGTGTGTAGGGTATTTCACATGACATTCCAGTGCCCAATGATTCGCTTTTCTCTTTTGCGTTAATATCCACACCCTTCTTCCAGACAACACCTTACAGACATTACCTTATATTCCTGTGTTTGGGGGAGAAAGAATTTCCCACAGCGTATTTCTGCGTGTCGTAGAAGGGCGACTAAAGGGGCAGTGGTAATTGGGTTGGGTACCCACTACCACTTATCTCTTGTCAGGATTGATAATGCATGCCTCGGAGAAGGTCGTGATCGTCGATGGATTTAGATCGATCGTCGATCGATCGTGTATTTAGAAAGGGTAAATTTGATTTACTCGCTGTGACTGAAATAAAAACGAAAGGAAACAGTGAAGATGAGTGGTGTAGTGTGAAATGTGTGTGTGCTGGTATGAAAAAGAATGAGAGGGAGAGAGAAGGAGTTGCGATTCTGATGAGTGATTTGTGGCACAGAGCTATGGTGAATTTTGTTTGTGTGAGTGCTAGAATTTAATGTGTTAAATCTTAATTTGAAAAGCGTCAAGGTAATGTGTGGTTGGTGACATATGATCCATTCTATAGAGGGTAATGTTGAAGAGAGTGCGATTTTCGGAGATAATCTGAAATATGTTTGTTTATGGGGCGAAGTAGGAGCTTCCGGATTGATGTGTTGGGTGTGACGCTAAATGGTTTGGCAATAGGTGATCAAAAAAGGGATGGTATAACAGGTAGCTTTGGGGTGACGGGAGAAAATGAGAATGGTATCAAGGTGATTGATTTCTGTGAGGAGAGAGGTATGTGTGTAAGTAATACTTTCTTTAAACACAAGAGTATTAATAAGTATACTAGAGCTGGTGTAGGTTGAGATGGTACCGAAATTAAGTGAATAGATAAGTAAGGTTATGGATATCTTTTCTATACATTTCTATGGTCTTTAATTTAATTAAAGTTTTATATACCTTAGAAAAATCATGTCAACTAAACCAAAAATCGAAAACACCTCATGTATTTGAATATTTTACTCAACCCTGAAGATAAAAGTACTTACATTTGGCAATATGAAAATAGTATATACAGTTAATGGGAACAGTCAGTCGATCATGCTTAAAAGAATCTACCGAACCTACCAGTTACTCATGGGTCACAATACAATCTACTGGATCCTTTAAATTAATGCGACGTCTAAAACGCTCTCACAATCCAGACATTGTGACTTCAGCAATTGTTAAAAAGAAAGGTGAAGCAAAAGGCTGTTCAGGATAAACCTTTATTTCAAAAAACTCAGACTAAAGTGGATACTTTTAACAATTGTCAAAAATCTTGTTCTGTCTATGTCAAGTGAAAAAAAATTCAAATAACAATTGATTATAATGGGTTGTTAAAGATAGTAATTTCATTAGGTTTTTTTTTTTTTGCAGGACCCAGGATTTAAAGCAGTGTGTGGAGATATGGCTTCGAAACTGGAAGTCCCTTTAGACCGGGAAAATATTAGTAAAATAGTTCTAGAAGTAAGACTGATAAGCAAATAAAAATAAACTAATGAAATATGCATTATTTGAAAATTGTGCATTTTTTAAAATACTGCTTTCACACAGAGCAATAGCAAAAATTATTTTGCTTTTATATTAGATATGTGTTAGCGACCATAAATAACAATATTACTACAACATCATCAGTAATAGATATCAATTCGCAACATTTCAGTGAAGAGAGAGAGAGAGAGAGAAGGAGAGAAGAGAGAGTATTATAGATCATAAGGTATCATGATTCTCTACCTCACGGAATTAAGCTTTCATTTTAATTTGCATCTAAATTATATTCTCCTTAACATTTTTTGCATTATTGGAAAAAATATTTAAAAATAGGTAAGTCGCAATATTTAGATTGTAGGAAAATTGAATAGAACACATGAGATAAAATATTTGTTACACTTATATATACATGATATTTTTATACTGAGAATATATCAATATAACTGAAAGAATGAATAATGTACGTATTTCAAGGAATGAGCTTGTAATAATAATATAAACTATATGTAAATGAGAGCTATGTTCCGATTACACATACATTGAAAAATTAAAAAAATTTACGATTATTTGGTATTAAATTGCATACTTTTACTATAGTTAACAGTGCGTGATGGTCTCTACAAAAATTATTCTATACAATATAGAATAAAGAAAGGCGATAGTTATAAAATATAGCAAAAGCACAGTCACTAGAGTTTGAGCCTTCAACTGAACAAAATAAATAATGTGAAGTTTATTCATAAAACGATTCATGCTGGCAACCTTGCAACCTTGCAGGTAAAAAGATCTACTCATCAAATATAATGGTTAATGTTGGCAAGTCTTGCAGATGTGAAAATTTACTCGATAAAGTGGCTTATATCTTGAGCAACTAATAAAGTACATATATAATTAATTAGTTATAATGATTGGATTAGTCACGGTAACTTATATATATATCACTTTGAACTATTTATTCTATACCTAGTGAAAGTCTCACATGATTATAAGGAGCAATAATCGTGAGATAACCCTCAAACAAATTATTAAAAACACCCATACTCTGTCAAGCACACAAAAATTGAGGTATACGTATATTATTATTACGCCGGAGACACGGAATCACAAAGTGTTATTTAGAGTGAGAAAGGATATTTTATCAATATATGAGATAAATGAGATAGAACTATGACCTACAAAGTCGGAGAAAAAGAGAGGAGGAGGAGACAACAGGACATGTAAAACCTCCTCGATACACCACAAAATATATCTTTTCTCTCTCTCACTTCAAACACTCTATGTGTTCAGAGATTAGACGCATCAGTCTCCGACAATGCCTCCCTCAGAACTGGAGACTGCTGAACTTCACATTGAAAACTATCCCTCGAGCAAGTCGCTATGTTGTGATTGATATATGCGCTCAGTTGTGGTATCCACGTGGTAAAATGCAAGTACATCTGACTAGTCGAACGCACAACCTCTGAGCAGAATCGGAAAATCAAAATAGTTGCAGCGCCTTCACACTATATACCCGGAGAGTCCTCATCCTTTGTTGGTATCTGCTAGCTCAATTTAACAAGCAGATTACCATAACAAAAATCTTGACAAAAAATACACTATATAAAGGAGTCAAATTATGCAGCAGCATGACCGAAAAGAGCCGATATGAGACATGAGAAGACCTATGCTAAGGCATATAGAAGCAAGGATCCTTGAACACGATCCGCAATCTCTCTCAGAGACAATGATTCCAAAGTGAATCCCCTACTGAGGCTGTGAGACTGAATCACTATCAAAATCGTGAGCACTCAGAGAGGAAACGTGAGGATAGCCAGGTATTATACCCATATTATAAAGATGGCCAACTCCCCCTTTAGCTACTCTCTTGCATTATATTGTCTCTACAAGGATGAGCATTTATCACACATTACATTTCGACTCTCAGTACTCCACCGTCTATATTAATTCATATACTGTACGAAATGTTGAGTCATCTTCTTCATATTCTCTTGCTTTTACATATTTTATATAATGAGATTTATATATCTCATCGCACTCTCATATGTACACCGATACCTTCAGAGCAAGTTTCCAAGTAGGATATCTATAACTTGAGCAATAAGATAAGTTTTTACAATCTTTGCTTTAAGAGAAACAAAATTTCGACTACCAATCCGATGTTTTGAAATAAGAGTTTTATATATATTACAATTCGTAAAAATAAACAGTGTGTAATAATAAACTTTATCTTTCACAAATTTAGTGAAATGTGTATACTTCGTGAGATATTACTTCTTTTCATATCATCATTCATATTACTATGTGTCTCTAATCACAATACATAAATATCAGTTTTTCTCTTTTTTCTCTCAATTGTGTAATAAATCATAATTTTACTATTCTATATAACAGTGCACGGTAAGGAACAGCTAAAGACACAGTCTCGATGAGAGCATCACACCGTAAGAGAGTCTAATTAACTTTTTTATTCATACACTCTCTATACAGGATGACAAAACTAGTAATATTTATCACCACTTATTATCCACCAGTGAGATTTTTTTTAAAAAAAAATAAAAAAAAATAATCAATAATAAGTAAAATTTTATTACACTTTTTTGTAATATATAAAATTCGTAACAATACAATATTCACTGTCACATGTATGGAACGGGCAAGATATCACCCCGAGTTGTGGTATCACAAGAGGAATTCCATTAATAAATATATTATAGGATAGCCTTATGACACACTCAAATCTCTAACTCTAAATATATATACCATGTGTGTACAATTACCTATAAAAATCTTTATTCTATTCTAGAAAATATTTTCTTCTAAGCTCTCTCTCAGACAACTAATAGCCTTAGCCTATATCAATTACAAGATACTCAAATTCAACCAATTCATTACTCTATTTATCTAATATAAAAATTGCTTAGTCTACACCCAATACGATATTAATACACTCGTTCCCCATTTAGAGGCTGTAATCCAAAGAAAGTGACAAGGGCTCTAATTTAATTAATCCTATAGTAGTACAACTATGACAGGAGATAAGCTCTCGATACCTAACCAGTTTTTCCACAATATATTCATACTGAATCCCCATGAGTTTGGCACACGTGCGAGAGTGTGAGGACACCTGGCAACAATTTTGCATGCTCCCGCTAGCCCTATATTACCTTAACCTAACAATTACCACCTTGTCATACTCTTATCTACATTCTATAGCGTTTCTAAAACCATACCGCTTTAAACACCTCATGTGGATACACTCTACTAGTACCAAATCTATACTTTACTCTAAACTTTCCCTTTACAGCATAATATAATATACTATATATCTTATTATATTATTAATACACATATCACTAAAATATCACAAATTCATTACTGCGATAAATACGTACGATAAAGCTAATCTCATCTCAAAAATTCACTGTCAACTGCTTCAGTCTTATATCTACTAAATCTATATATATATATCTACTACCCTATATAAGCTCAAATATCCCAGTCCCATAAAAAAATCTTTCTACATCACTTACTACACTCACCATAATATTAAGTATAAATTTAAAATATGCCCATGGATGAACTAAATCAAATCAGTGTAGAAAAGAAATATTGTGCCAATACCCAAAAGAATTGTTTTTTAAAGGCCAAAGTGCATCCCTTAAATATTGTACCGGTATTTATATACAACATAATTCAGTTACTGCAACTTCCTGCTAATTGATATTAAATTCTTTTTGTTCTGAACATCGCAAATAATGCCGCACTGGCCGTACACCTAAGTAGTACGCATCTTCAACATAAATTATAAAATGTTTGTTGACAA
>JABUQX010039797.1:20000-37500 GCA_015478945.1 Trachelipus rathkii | reverse complement strand
TATCTCATTAATGTCTTGAGTCGAGACGAAGCTAGAGTTTTATGGGAATAGCTCACGTTCTCTTCGCCTCACCCAGTCTCGAAACCCGGCCCTCTTGCTTCCAAGCGAGTGCTCTTCCACTGAGCTAAAATAATATATATAAATATTATTATTATATATATATATATATATATATATATTATATATAATATATATTATATATATATATATATTATATATAAGTATATATGTTCATTATTTCAATATTTATATATTAATATAATACGGATTTTAATTATAGTTATATATTGTACTATGGTTATTATAAAAAAACAAATTATGAAATTACACACACACATGAGAGAGAGAGAGATAGAGTAGAGAGTAGGAAAGATGATAGTGAAGAGTAGAGAGTATGAAGAGACCACACTATATTTCTATATCCTGACAAACATTTATTCCACCCAGAGCAACACACACTACAGCTCAAGCACTGGGGAGAGCACAACTTACAGAGAGACACGCTACAGAGATAGCACCACACAGACAACGGACACCACAATTACACCACAGTCATGCGGCATGCAACTTACAATCTATAACCACACCTAACAAAAATTTAACATACACACAACAAAGTGGATTATAATTGTAAGATTTGAACAAAATTTAAATTTGTTTTGACAATCCTATCATTAAATAATAAACATATGTTGACAATTCAATTCTTTAAAGAAATATTTAATCTTATATTAAGAGGAGAAAAATATTCAAAATATAAAACACATATCAAACATTTTTCTTTGAGTCCGAACACTTGTAAATTTTCAAATAATTTCAGAATAACATTTCTGAGAAAGCTAGTAGAAAGAGCTATTTATCTTACCTAACCTAAAAATATTTAGTAAAGGTTTTATCATAATACGAGGTGAGAGTACTCCAAACAACACTAAATACTCACCACAATATCCAAATAATGCAAACCTATCTAAACACTAGCTATATATCATATAATGAGTCATTATTAAAATAAATATTATATAACTCATTTTACTATTTCTTCTTTATCGTGAGTTGAAATATATGAACAGTCTGAGAAAATTCATATAGCTTACAATATTTAATTAAAATTTGCAATTAAATTTTTCTAAACATTTTACCATTATTAATTAAACCACTCCTAAATATAGATAAAAATAGGCCTTCAATATTTTTTCATATATATCTTTCTTTACTTCTCATCTTCCTTTTTAATATTCCTAAGAGTTGGGAGAACTACGTAGCATGCATTGGGAAAAGAAAAGCAGTGGAAGTATATGACAAAAGTCGAAAGTTAAAAGCCAGCCTTACGCCCCTCTGTGATCCATTAATGTTTCGTGAGAACTCAGTCCGCTATGTCAAAAAAAATCCACCCTAGAGCTTTCATGGGAACGGGACCGCGATGGAACCCTCACTATGGCATCTCGTCAAAGAGTATATATACCTATATATATAGTGATATATATATAGCAAACATATAAATAATTTGGTAATTCTATATATATATATATGTAACCTTAATACTAAATATATATAATATAGTATACCTTATTATAGGTATATAAATATATGTTTAAATTAAATACATATATACTATATATATATATTATATATATATATATATATATATATATATATATGATTTTAATAATTATATAATATTATATATATCTCATAATATAATATTATATATATATATAGGTTTATTGTGAGTATAGAATATGTTAAAATGAAGTAAAAAGTACTTTAAAAATAGAATAAACTAAAATATATTATATAAATAATATATAGGTATCTATAGTATCATATACTAACTATATATATATCTATATAGATATATAATATATTATATATTATTATTTATATAATATATATATATATATATATATGACTATATAACTATAGCTATATATATATGATATTATTTAAATTATTATATATATATATATATATATTATATTATATATATATATTATATATATATATATATATAATATTATATATATATATATATATTATATATATATATATATATATATATACTAAAATAAGATGCAAATTGACCGCACTCTAAAAAGTACACTTAAAGACTTCTCTTAATAGACTAATTTTTCACTTATATAGACTAATTTTTAAATGATAAAACCACTAACATAATGAACTGAAATAAAATTATAAGAATCACAAACTGTCAAGATAAAACCTCTATTCCTTTTTTCAAGTGACTCACGAAACAATACCGAGTTGAGAAAAATAAAAATAACTTAAAACTGTTTCCAGAACTAAACTGTCAACTATATATGATAAAACCGCTGCCTACCGACAATAATGATCGTTTGAAATGTATTAGTAGCTAAATCTGTATTAAAATTATTTTACTAATATTTATGTTATTTGTATTATCAATTAGAAATCATTTAAGTAATTTTCCATAGTTATAGTTGTTAAAGGAGCAACTAAAGAGAGGTCGTTTGTTTTAATTCCAAGAATTTTCCAACATGTTTATTGATTTAACTAGCGGAAGTCAGGCTCATCAGTTCTCAAAGGCTGCAGGAATGCTCGGGATATACTCATCCTTTTAAATCATTTGTTTAACCTATATTAATTTTGTCACTGTTTACAACTTAATTTATATACGCCAACATTTATATCTTCCATCATTTTCGTTTTTTAAAATTTTAATATAAATGAAAAACTGAATCGTGTTTATTTCTTTCGAAACAACATTTCTTATCTCACCTTCTAAGTTATTTGGGTAAACCAACAAATTTTCAAATGTCAAAGTTTTTTTTGACATTAACCGCATAAAACTTTTCTTTTGTTAATTGAAGGGCTACTTGTACAACGTGCCTAAGATATTTTAGCGATGTGAAAACCTTCTTTATATAATTTTACCCCTGATTAAGATGGTGGGCTGAAAATCTTAAAAGTGCGTAAGAATTGACCTAAAATAATGCCTCTCTTCGTATTGGATGAATGAGTAGAATACCAGTGGACACATGACTCAGTATGGGTTTTCTTTCTTTATACTTTAAAATTCCACTGTTTCGGGTAGGGTCTGCTGTTCTTAATCCTTAGCCAAATAAGGGTGATTTGCGTATGCGTGCAGTGAAGCTGTTTGTTCTCCTCTTTCTAATTTGCAGTTTCCTGAATTTTCTAATTCATAGCTTAGGCTCTTTTGTCAGTCAACGACTAAATTGACATATTCTGTTTCTTAATTTTTAACTATGCTGACTATCTTAGGTTCTTCAACTACTTCATCTTCAAAACAAAGAACAAATTTTAATTGTTTTTTTTCTCCTTAATAATAGTTTAGAATGTATCATTCAGTACTAAATTGACATATTCTGTTTCTTAATTTTTAACTATGCTGACTATCTTAGGTTCTTCAACTACTTCATCTTCAAAACAAAGCAAATTTAATTGTTTTCTCCTTTCCCCAAAGTTATCATCAAGATGCAATTGCTAGCATACCTACCAATTTTAGAATGTCCTCTATGTCTATTCTTTGAGTAGATGGTGCAGCTCCCTACCTGCATTCCCAATCTTCTTGGAGATGAACCCAATATTCTAGAACTTTTCACAACTTCGAATCCTTCCCCTAACACTGTTAAACAAAATTCATCACAACTTCGAATCCTTCCCCTAACACTGTTAAACAAATTTCATCTATAAGTTAACCAGATCATCATCTTGTCTTTGTACCAAGCCCTATCTTTTCAAGTCTTCGACAGGCATGGCTTCCGCTTTCGTTGATGAAACATTTTTTATAATTCTATGCAACAAATTTGTCAGACTTTACGACGTACTTCTTTATTTTCACCTTGAAATGATTGCTATTTCGGCAGGAGGGGCTTCTGGGAGTTCACAGAACGCACAATAAGGTGATTAATTTTCCCTATCATGCCTCATGCGTTACATTTTCTTTCCCTCCGACTAAAATCAAAAACCTTACTTTAACTCCTCTTATTCCTGTTCAATCTGATTCAGAAATAAAGACTTCAGGAATTTCTGACGTCTTTTAATTTCAGAAACTCATGTTATTTATATTTCATCCCGAAATCATTCAAGATCTATTCTTCGTGACGCTGAAAACTCTTTTCTCCGTATAAAATGCAATAATCTTTCTATCTTCCCTTATTCAAGATCCTTCTGGCACTGTGCTTCTTCCTCTTTTCCTCTTCTTGTTTCTCCCGATGGCACCACTGCTGTTTCACCTTCCATTATAATTGAACACTTCACCCAACATCTGCCTCTAAATTTATTTTTGATGATTCTGGATCTATTCCTTCATTTCTTCCTCCCTCCAGCACGTTTATGTATAACATTGTAATTTTTCCTATACATGTGATTTTCACTGTCTCTGAGTTTAACACTAATAAAGCGTATGATCCTGACGGTATTCCTCCTATGGTTTTTAACACTTGTGCTTCTGAGCCAGCATAATGCCTAGGTAAATCGTTTCATTTCTGTCCATCATCCAGTCTGAGCTGTAAAAGGAAATTTTCTTCAACCATCTAATTATCGCCTTATTGCTTTACCTCAGTATTTTCTAAATTTCGGAATCTATCCATAATAGGAAGATTTGGAAGCATCTTAATTCTTCTAATCATTTTTGATAACCAAAGTGGTTTCCTCTCTTTGACTTTTGGTTCCCTATACTTCGCATTTGTTTGCTAAAGAAATCGAATGCATTTGATAAAATCTGGAATAAACCTTGACTTCTAAACTTCACTCTTTTGGTATCTATCTTTTTCTTTGTAACCTTCCCTCTGATCTATTTTCAGGTGTTCTATAGTAACTGCTGTAGACTTTCAGTTTATTCATTAAATCTATCATTAGTAGTGTTCCTCAGGGTACTTCTCTATACTTTCTATTAATGATCTACTATCTATTACTTCATCACCTATCCACTCTTATGGTAAAGATTCTTCCCTTCATTTTGAAAGACATTTCTTCTTACAGCAAATAGTTAATGATAGGACGGTAGTCCTGGAGCAACTGCCTTCTGATCTTAATCATATTTCTAATTGGAGCAGAGACAACATGGTTGTTTCCAATGTCTCAAAAACTTAACACAGACTTTCCATCTTTCTACTTGATATAATTTCCAGACAGCTATAGTATCTTCATCGAAAACGTACAACTCAAAGCTTCGTCTGTCCTTAAAATTCTTGGTGTTTCTTTTAAGCTTGACCTTTTATAAAAGAATCATATTGTTTCTCTTTTCATACAAGTTTCAAAGAGGTTACGTGATCCGAGTCTCCTTAAAAGTTTCTTTTCTCCTCCCCATTGCTTGCTATTTTAGGGATGTCATTCTCCTCTGCATGGGGGTGTCACACATCTGGGGCGGTTTAATATATAAAGACCTTGAAAGAGTTAAGAGTGAAATGTAGAGTTTTTTGTCATATCAACTCTCCTGCTCTCAACTAACTCTCTCCAATCTTTTTCTTCCGCCTACCCGTCAACGTCAACGTCAACGTTTCTCTGTTCTATCACTTTCTTACAATCTCTATTACAATTGACACTGTTCCTTTTAACTCTCTAAAAGCACACCAACTCTTTTCAAGGGATAGAGTGCAACATGCCTTTCTACACAGTCTTATTATTTGCTTTTCTCTCTGACCCCAAGTATAACCACTATTCTCATTCTTATATGTACTCCACTAATTAAGCCTAGAATGCTCTTCCAACATCTATTTCCCCCCCTTCCTTTAACCTGCATACTTTGAAACACCTTGTTTTAGGACAGATCGGCCATTTAATTCGACTGCTCTTATTCTCGAACTCTACGGATTTAAAACACGATGCCTCTACACACAAGAAGACTTAAAAATTATGTTTTTACTGTCTTTAGATTTAACTTTAAGGTATTTTCTATCAAACAGAGTGTGAACCAAAATGCGATCTGAAGATCCATCACTTTTTGATTAGCCGAATTTGCTTATAGATACCATAAAATACAAAACTCGCTATTATGAAATTCACTGATTTGGACTCACAAAGGCAGTGGGCAGAAAAAAAAAAAAATAAAAAAATCATATACATTTCATTTTGAATAACATTAACTATTTTATGTGTTAAAATACATTAAAAAATGTGGTTTCATTTCCGTTAAAATGAAGTCATTTTAAGAGTATTAGTTACCTTTCCAACTGTTTAGAAGGTTAGTAATAGCAAGTGAGGTGTCAAAAGAAAAACCGGAACCAAGCAAATTTAGAATTTTCAACAATGGATATGGTAGTGATCAATAAGAATAATTTATCTCTAATACGTATGCTATCTCCTACTGATAACTTTTCCATCAGGTTTCTCATGCCCTGAAACGACTGAATCAGCTAAGTTTTTCTATCTTATTTTTTCAGGCTTAGGCAACATGTTCGTTAGACTACAATTTACGTTGTTCAGCGATTCGTCGTGCTTACAGAAGGTTTCTGGAGACTGGTAAATACAATAAGAGACCAGGAAGAGGTCGAACAACGATGGCACAAGATAACCACTCATCGTATCGAGGTTTTTGCGCACCTGCCGCTTCACAAATGCGCAAACTGCCAGACAGCTCTCGAAAGTATTAGTGGTATGGCATTGTAGAGACAGAACCAGTGAATCAAATAAAACTACAGTGAGGAAAAACGTTGATTCAACTATTCAATCACATTAACAGATACGGCCCACAATATTAATACAGGTTATTTAATATTTTTTTATAATATTATTATTTTCTCCTCTTTCCTTGCTGCCCGATCCAAATTTCATTAATTCCTTCTTCTCTTTCGTTTCCTCACTTCTCATCCCTACGCTTGTAAACTGTTGAAAGGCAACTGTAATAATCTTAAAATGACGTAATTTTTTCCGGAAATGAAGTGATCTTTAAAATCAAATTCTTTTTTATAGAATTAGAGTAACATCATTAAAAGTTAATGTACATTAATCTTAATACTCGATAACTATAATGATGAGTTCGATTTAGTCTCGACAGTGCTATTTACAGTAGTTATTTAAAATGAAAAAGACTCGTGATCACACAAAACAACTTGTCCATCTAGCTTCACAGACTACTGAAAAAGAAGGACCTAACTAGTGATCACTAAATATAGAAAAATAGATTTCTATGTAATGATAAATATGACATTTTATTTTAATCAGGCAAAATAAGAGAAAGAAATATCGAAAAGTTAGATTAGAAAGGCGCTAGATTTAATAAGTATATTTATTGCTCCCATTACTTACGTACGCCCGACGATGTTTTAAATTTAAAGTTAGACTTATAATTATTATTATTTACTCATCTTGTATACAGTAATATATATAATTTATAATATATATATATATATTATATATATATTAGGATAAATACTTATATAAATTATTATATTATATATATAAATATAAATTATAAATTAAATATAAATATATTATTAATAATATATATATATATAGATATATAATAGTACTAATAATATTATATCTAGTAAGCCAAAAAGTGGCTCAGATAGCGTGTGAAAGGGTATATATGGCTATAAATAATAAATATATATTTAGTAAGTATATAGAATATTATATATATATATAAAAATATTATATATAGAGGTTATATATATATCATACTATAATATCGTATATATTATTGTATATATATTTAATTATATAAGGATGTATAATAGCAAGCTTCGACGGGGGAAAGAATATTTATAATACACTGGCTCTATAGGTACAAATGTATACTATAAATAGATTATATCTAAGTTAAGGAAGGCACTATCCTATATATTAAAAAAAGAATGTTATTTCTGTTGAATTTGCTAGAAAATCTATTTATGTTCTATAGAGATATATACTATTGTAAGATCAGGTAATTATTTTGGATACTATTGCATATATAAGAAAATGAGGAAACAAAAGTTCTTGCCCCAACTCACACTTAGCTATTCTTTATAGCGTTCAAAATCAGGATATTTTTTCAAAGCACATTTCTTTTATAGTTCATTATGAAAAATAACTTTATAGATCTAGGAATTTCTGGTCTATATATAGTTAGTATTATTTTACCTGTGATATTATATTATGTATATTAAATAAATATATAATTAATTAATATATAAATCTAAGTATACTATATGCTAGTGATATATGAATAGTGATACTGATAGAATATTGAAAAAATATAGATATAATGACGATATAGGAGGGAGTATACTAGTATAATTATATGAAAAAGGATATGAATTATAGAAAAATAAATGATATACTCACTCTCGCGACATCGCGATGATCCGTAGATGGATCGACTGCCATACTACAATCTCATAGGGTGACAGATCGAGTCTGTTATAGTATATTAACTTTAAATAGATTTCTTGAACAATGAAAAATAAATAGCAGTGAAAGAAAGTTCGGTAGATTTTATTCTACACAAGTTCTCTAAAAATTAGACCTTTATGATGATATGAATGACAACATTATTACCAGCATCGATAGAATCACTCGTTTAGTGATATTGGCACTGATATAAGTACTACACAACCAAAATTATCATATGGCCTAAACTCTAATATGAGCTAACAATACTACGTGGACAAATATAAATGTTACATAGCAAATGTTATTACTACTCATATTTCTCTTCGACCTAACCACTTCCAACAGATACTTTACCAACCTTACCTATCATAAATACTTAAATATAGCTGAATACGCGACGAAAGACTAGCAAGTATCTCTCAATCATGTAACTAGACTTTACAATGCTGCCACTTAACTGTATCTGCTAATCATCTTACCATCACTATTAAAAGGACAGAATAGAGTCATTGATCCAAATGAGTTCTCTGTCTTTACCGCCTATCAGAATGTCTTAGTATACGCTAATTCAATCTACTTAACTGCCTATCTTTACATTACTAGGTCAACCGAATAACCTGTCTTTTAATGCATCTTTAAAAAGAAATACTCAGACACTCATCTATATATAAATTCTACAAAATAGCAATAGTGCAAGCATACAACAAACAAAGATATTCATTTGGGTACCCCATCAAATATATATAATATATTATTATATTATATATATTTATATATATATAATATATATTATCTTATATATAATATATATTAATAATAATATATATATATATATATAATATATATATATATATATAATTTATATAATTATATAAATATAATATATTAATATATAGATATATATAGATATATATATAATATATATATTTAATATAATTTCCTTTTTCCCCAACAAGATGGGATATTGATATAATATTATATATATAATATATAAATATAGTCTAGTAACATTAAAAGGACTATAATGAAATATTAAGTGAAAACATGACACAACGAAAAATAAGTCCCATGACCTTAAGCTCCATCCCTCTATACCTATTCCTATTACTGGACCATACAACCATCCCATGAATAAATAAAATTCTTATCTCTCTCTAATTAATATCTTATTTTATACTTTTTTTATTATAAATCTAATCGAAAACAAAATAATTACAATTTATTTATATACAATTTGAAGGCCAAATTGTTTCCAAATAAGTAGAAAGCAATAATATTAAATGGAGAATAATTTTTTTCGTTTTATTAGATGGGCTCTCAACTCTTTTCATTATTCTCATATATATATTTTAAAATTATCCCTTTACATAAGTAAATAGTACGTTATTACAGATTGATATTGAAAGTGACACTGAAATTCGCGAAAAGCGTGTCTTAAATTTAGACCTTCTTAAAAAACTGCCAGAAGGGGCTGAGGCAACTGCTGTTCTTGTAGGTGCCGTTGAATTTTTGCAGCATCCGACTATTGCTTTTGTTCGACTTGCAGAAGGTGTTATTATGGAAAACGTTGTTGAAGTACGTAACATTGCTTTCACTGTTTATTAATATAAATACTTATATCTATTGTAATATTTTGGTGTCTTTATAAGCAGCTACAAATTTGACCGATTTTATATTTACTAATAGTGAAAACTTTCCTTCTCAGGTACCTATTCCAGTTCGCTTTTTTTTTGTTCTTTTGGGACCTTATAATGAAGAAATGGATTATCATGAAGTGGGTCGTTCCATTTCAACTTTGATGTCTGATAAGTCCTTCCACGAAGTAGCCTATAAAGCTCATTCAAGAGGTCAACTCCTTTCGGCTATAAATGATTTTTTAAATGCTATTTTACTATTATTGAATATATATAATTTAATATTATTATGCTATATATATATATATACAAGTAAAAAGGATGCATCTCTTAGAAATTCTATGTTAGTATATATTATAATATTATTTTTTATTATAATTATATAAATGTATACAATAGTATAAATTATCATGCAAACAGCTTATAGCCATGATATCATTAGGCAAGTAATAGCCAAATAATAAATATGAACACTAGTTATTATTACCATATACTTATTAATTATATATTTATATATAATATAGTATAATATATATATATTATATATAAATATATATAACTTTTATACATATCATAATAATATAATATGTTATACATTATATATGTATAATAATACATCATATCATTGTCAGGTAATGTTGACACATTAATATTCATGATTAGAATATAACATAATTAATATATAGTATGATCGAAGTTGACTATAATCTTTATAAGTATAATATTCACTTTATATATGTATATAATATATCGTATATATATACTAAAAATATTTATCTATAATAAAATGTAAATTTTATTATCATAAAATAATTTCAAGAATATTAAAAAATAATGATAAAATATTTAAAAATTTCAAATTTTGATATGGTTTAATTCAAAGTTACCATTTTATAACATATAATAATAAAATGTTTAGAAAATTGGTTTAAAGTCTTTTAAAACAATAATATTATCAAGAATATCTAAAAAAATAATAAAAGGATTATGGTAATATAATATAAGTCATTATACATACTAACATATAGAAACATTCAAATATATATATATACATATTATACATAACGATATTCTAATATCAAAACTAACCCCCATGGGTAATTATAAACTATTCTACCTACCACCATTATATGCTGTGTATTATCGATATGTTATTTATATTATATTATAGTATATCAATAATTTTATATTGTGATGTGTAAATACTTTAAATTCTTATAATATATGCAGTTATTATAATTTAAAATATTATAATTGTAAAATTATTAAAATTTAAATATTTATAATTTATATATAAAGTAAAAAGAAACGGATTGGTTATTGTTAACAATAAAAAGAAACGCAACCAGTCCCGGCTACTTCGTTTACAGAACAAATTCAAACTATAGAGTAGCTGAGTAACAAACTGGTAACCATAAGAAATGAAAATTATATGTTGTTGTAAACCGCACCCTCATTTTTATATAGTATAAATACTAAAATATATTATACTAATTTATTATTTAATATTAAATAAATAAAATATAGTAATATATAAATTAATTATAATTTTATATAATATAGTTATAATATATCGATGTATATATAATTATTTTATTTATATATATATATAGGTAATACAGTATATTATAAAATATATTAAATAAATGTTATTATTTGTAGTCTTATACTATCACGTACACCAAGTAGATATCATATATATATATTATATAAATAAATACTATATTAAAAAATATATTACTATAAAATAATAAAATAATAAAGTATGACATAAGTATATGAATATTATATATAATATTACTTAATAATACTAAATAAAATATTATATATATTATATATTTATGTAAATCTATAATAATTTTTCTAAATCTTATATTATGCGAATAAATAACAGATAAAGTAACATATTAATAGAAGTACCAAGAAAAACAACAGTATTATTAAAAATAAACAATTATATAAAAAAACGTAAAAAAAGTTAAACTAAAAATATTCATTAATACATAACAACTTAACTAAAAAAAGGTTAACATATTATCATTATATAAACTATATTTATTATCATATATATAAATATATATTATTGTTAGTCAAATTAAATTGCACATATAATGATATTAGTTTAAAAATAATTACTCAAAAAATATATTAGAAAATAAAAGTACATTATATCACTATATATATATTAAAATATAAAAAATATTTAACTTATCAAATATTTTGCGTTGAGAATGTATTATGAGATATACATGTTATTATTGCTACATAAATTTAGTGAATTGAAAAGAAAATCGTGATTTGCCACAGCAATTTGGCGGGAAAAAATCCACCACACTCTATCAAGAATTAGACATCCCCGCAATCCGGAGCCAATACACTCCGAAATATATTCGCCACATCACCTCGTTGAGTCTCCACCATCATTTGAAAAAAAATGAATATTCCTGAAACAATTTGTAAAACTAATTTAGAGTTTTTGATTTAAATTGCATAAGTCATTGCTAAACTCTAAATATATATTATCAACTTTAATCAATTGGAAGTTTATGGAGAAATAATGTATATTAATCTGAAGTGTAATAGCACTAGTATTACTAATATACTCATAATTACTATTTTTACTATATTATCCGTAATACCTATATTATTACATAATTAGTCCTACTACTTAAATACATACGTAAATCTAATAATATATAAACTATATACCTTATAACCTATAATATAATATAAGATCCTTATCTGACCTTTATAATAACTCAATTATAAACCTAACCTTAACCATAATAACTATACTAAACGTATACCTATAATACTACCTTAAATAACTTTATTTTTAACGCCCAAACAATATTATTAAAAATAACTCATTATCATATAATAGATATTATAATCAACTATATATACTACTTATATATAACTGAAATAATAGTTTTAATATAAAATTAACTATTATACCTACAACATTAAATATATATTATCACTAGGTACGAGCCTCCGCTGTAAACCCACGAAAATACATAGCGAACAAGGCACGCAATCCTACTAATAATGAATTAAACTTCATAAACCTACTTAACTCTATACCTATTAAACCTAGTTACTATCCATTATATATAATAACTCATCTAACATATATAATATCATATATAACCTAACCTATCATATTATATATATCCTAACCTATAACTCATATATATACCGAAATCTAAAAATAATAAACTACTATTAACTACTTAAACCCTTACTAACACTTAATTGACCTCTCGAACTACTTATATAAACTAACTACTAAATAACTGATATTAAAACCCTTAATAATAACCTATAGCCTAACCCTACAACACTTAACTAAATTCAATGTCAAAGCTTGCTATCGAATTCCATAACCTTATTTCTCATTTGCCACCCAAAACATTAATAACGAGAACGTTAAAAACACCAACCACTATCTCTCCATACCTAAATAGATGTTTAAAATACTAAGAATCACCTTCATACAACCTTCTTACAGCCTAACTATTATATACTTAACCTAAAAACTCCATATAATGAATATTCAACTACTCTTATCAGCGTGCAATTCTAGGACATTTACACCAAAAGATTTCGTGATAATCCTACCCACAAACCTTTAGACGCCAAATTTATCAATAATATATAACTAAAAACTATAGGCACCCAGCACTGTTTTGAAATATGCCAACAAAACTATTCAACTCGCTAATCGTAACCTAAAAATTATAACTAAATACGGAGGGAAACAATACAATTAACTATTTTTGATTATCGAGAACAGTCAATATTACAGTCGATGGAACCTTTAAAAAAAAGCATTTTTATATTTTATTCTAATATTATTAATACAGCATTCATGTATTAGTATAATTTTGGGGCTGGCAGCGTACCGTTCTCGAGTGCTGTAACTCATCGTCATTTCGGATACATGTTAGTTTAGCGATATAAATAAGCTCTGTGAGGTGATCCCGAAAATATGTGTCTTTTAATTTTGATATTCATGCGTTCTGGAGGAAAATTGTTAATTTCTTTCTTATTTAATATCTATTTTATGGGGGTACGAGCTTGGACGGGAGGGACAGGCAGTGAGGGGGTACCCCGCAGAAAGACACGGCCATCTGTAATTTACACTCTACACGCAGAATGATTAGACAAGGGACAGAAGAAAACGCCCGTGACTTCTGATCCAAATAACTACTCATTTGATAACTGTTTTTACCAACACACACCTAGGTAATATTCCATTCTTTAGTTAAAAAATCGACATTGTCAACGCTTAACATCGTTAATGATTCGAATTTAAAGTTTTACGTAAGTGTCAATTTAGGAGCCTCTCTTGGCTTCTTCATCTCTAAAAAAAAGGATCAATATAATTAGCATATGTTTCTGGAGTTCGTTTTCAATAAATGATTCATTAAAAATTTTAAGCTACAAAAAAATCGTTATTTTTTTATAAAATTATAAAATTTCACTTTCGGAATAGCAAAATAAATCCCCTGAATAAAAAAGATTTTATTTTATTTATCCTGAATAGCTAGATTATATTAAAGAAAGTTTATATCTTTGTCTCAAAACACAATTTTACACATGTTGCTTTTCCTCTGGAAATAAGTGCCCTGACACCTTAAAATCCTTCAACAAACAATATACGTAAGCACCTTTAGATATCTCCCTCCATCCTCTCTCTTCTCTCTCCCATCCTATCTCTCTCTCTCATCTCTCAGGTCAATCTCTCAGGGGGTCCTATCGTCTCTTTCCCTGCACATCGTGGTCTCAGTACTATCGGTCTCTTCATAAAAATTGGGATGACTATAGATAAATCACATGATTAAATAATGTAGTCGACTATAATGTAATACTACTAAATTAAAAAATTTTCCTACTAATAATATATATGTAGTTAATTACGTTAATATATATAGTTATATATATTATATGTATATATATATTTATATATATATATATATATATTAATATATATAATATATGATATATATATATATATATATAATAATATAATATACTATTATATATTATATAATATATATATACTATATATATTATATAATATTAATAAAAATTTTTTTATTTAATTTAAAAAATTTGGGAGAAGGTATTTTATGACGTGTTCGGAGGGAGGCCTTGTGGAAAAATCCTCAAAATAGAACAAATAAGAATAAGGTTTGCTTTTACGTTGCCAATGACCAACCAGTGTTTGAAAAGCATTATAATTACTGCGTATCTTGGAGGCACAAATCGAAATTCCTCGCAGTCAATGAATCCTTATGAAAAATAAATGTTTCGCAAGGAGAATAAATGATCTAATTAAGATTTAGCGTTCTTGTATAACTTTTAAACACTTATTTTAATAGTAATAAATCGTCATTTGAATTATTTCAGTTACTATTTAAGTGTGTTTATATGTATTATTTTTTATTAAGAAGTGTGAACCCGGTGTCCTACGTCTTGATGACATGTTTAACGCTTAATTAAGTTCAAGTTTAGCTTGTATAAAACTCTCGTTATGGAGCGCCAGTGAGAATATTACTAAATTATATAAATATACTATACTATATTACATATTTATTATAATATATATTTTATATATATATTTATTTCACTAATAATCTCATACTATATAATATAATATATATATACCTATATATACTTAATAGCAATCTTACATCTTGAAATAGTTGATGAACCAATGAACCAATTATCATAATAATAACTCATTATATTAATATATTATAGTTATATACTTATACTAATATCATCTATATTATATATATATATTTTTATATATTTAACTAGCTATTATAAGAATAATATAATTAATTTTTAATATAATATAAAAAGATTGAAATAATAATGATAGGTAAAAATAATTTAATAATAATATATAAATATATAAAACTTGTAAAAAAAAGATATAATTAATAATAAAATAAAAATAAATAAATGATATAATAATAAATAAATAGATTATTTATGTATATATGTAATAAATACGAAAAATGAAAATAATACAAAAAAAGAAGACTAATTGCAAACTTTGAAAAAATATAAAGTAAGTCAAAATTTTACTATAATTTTTATAATATAAATGTAATAATAATAAAATCGATACAATAGAAAAAATTAAAGAAAAAAATTAGTAATAAAAATAATAAAGAATATTAAAAATTATATATTATAATAAGTAAATAAATAACATAATATTATTAAAATATTATTAAGATATAACTAATACAACTCATAAAAATAGAAAATCTATGATTAATAAATAAGAATAAAAGTAAATATTAAAATATATAATATAATATATATATATATATATATATATAGAAAAATGTATGTACTATATATAATAATATAATATATAAATATATATATATATATATATGTTATTATAGTTAATAGTATATATTATATATATTATATAGATATATATTAAAATATAAATATATAGAGAATATTTAAAAGTTACTATTAAAAAAAATATATATTATATATATATATATATGTTTTTAATAAAAGCACTTTCTTTTATACCTTATTTTCATAGAATTAATAATATTATATATCAAAATATTACGAAGAAGAATATAAAGTATGAAATTACATGCTACAAAAGTAAAAGTTACAAAAACAATGACTATTGTTATTTAAGTAATTAATATATTGATAATAAATAAAACTGGGTGATTCAAAATTATATGATGAAAAATTTGTAAGAGTGAAATAACACGTAAAATTACTAATGAATAAATTTAATGAAATAATTGTATATAGAAAAATGTAAATAGATAAAGTCTAATAATAGTTAAAAGTGTGATAGTACATACACGTCTACTATTATAATTATAAATATAGTATATAATTGTATAATATATAATAATATATTATATAATTTATATATATAATAGAATATATTATTTATATATATATATATAATATATTATATATACATATATATATATTATAAATAATATAATATGTATATATACTAAATATAAAGATATATATAAATAATTATATATAATTAATATTTTATAAAATATATAATAGGGTGATTATCAAAAACACTCTGCAGACCAAAAAATCACTAGAACAAAAGGGAGGGCTGATAGAGCAAATGAATAAGGAACATATTATTGTTAAATAAGAAGCTATGTTGTATGAACGCTAGATCGTATATTCAAAAGTTAACGTGATAGATATGTAAGGATAAACCACGTAGGATTGTATGGATTTTGATAACGCGTCCGTTACTGGAGAAAATGTGAGAAAAAAAATATTCGTAACGAGATTTTGGATAATATAAGACATAAATAGCAAATGCTGATATGTATGTGTGAGGTACGAGTGTGCGGGTAACAAATCTAATGATACCCCTCACCGAGAGTTTGACAAAGAGAGGTAACAATAAGAATCATTTTGTCAAAAACAACGTATGTGTTTTGAAGCGAGGTAAAGCAAACAATGGTACCCATTGTTATGAAATCATTTTTTATTGGGGAAATTAC
>JABUQX010039797.1:2500-15000 GCA_015478945.1 Trachelipus rathkii | reverse complement strand
ATGAAATGAATTAGGAATCTAATAAAAAGATAAGTAGTGGTGCAAAAGGAAGAAAGGATCGGTTTTGTGAATGAGATAGTTCAAATACCGTAGTCAACAAGAAAAAGAAACACAAAGGAAATACCGTTTATGATGTAAGACCAAGGCACAGAAGGCACAAATAGACGCAAGACTATATGTTCTGGCGAGAGAACATTCATGCAGAAATAGTAAAAGACGATATAGCACTCTCGATTTATAATGGAAAGAATTAGGTAAGTGAAATTTGATGTGAGAATGACATTTAAGAGTAGCACTCAGATTGTTAAGTAATAAAATGGAATTGGCTAAAGGATGATTAAGAACAAAAGAACGCCTATAACTACGAATGTGATATTTGTACAAACACAATCAAGAATTTAGTAGTGAATCACATAAGTTGGACTAGTGGTAAAGGTTGGAGAAGATTATGGTATCATTAGAATATTTTTTGATGAATTTGCTATTAACATGTGGTGACTACGAGGAAATTATTAGGAAGAAGTGTATAACCCACAATATGGAATCTGACGAGAATAGTGATGACTTTGGAACCGATACATGGGCGAGGAATGTGAGACAACTTAGAGTCCTATAGATGAAAGAGCCACAGAAGGATTGGAGTAAATAATGATTATTCACAAAGATTTAGCAGGAGAAGGTATGTGATGGATGACGAACTTAATTAGAATTGTTTTTGGAGAGAAGGAGAACATACCGTCAGAATTGAGATAATGTCCTGTGGATAGTTTGACTAATACTTAAAAAAAAGGAGATAGTGAATGCAGATAATTTACAGATGGAATATGTGTTGCTTGTTGAGTTGCATTCATAAAAATATACGTAGAGGATTCATAGAGAATAAGACTTCGGTATAGAATTAGTAGGGAAAGATTTGGAGAGTGGCCAACACGGATTCAGCAAATAGTAAGTTGTAATTGACTTGATATTCTCTTTTAAATAATGATAGTGGAGAAGAGCATAAAATGGAATAAGGTAGCATATACTTCGCATTTTTATAGACTTCTAGAGATAAGCTTTTGACAGAATAATTATATGAGAGAGATTGTGGATGGTTGATGGAAGACCCTGCATTATGGTTATAAATAAGAAGTCTGTAATAAGGATAATGAAGGAAATATGTATGAAAATTCCGCATAAACACGGTTATGAACGAGAGATGGGAAATGGAGAAGAATGTGTTTGAAAAAGAAAGACTGGATCTTAAGGAGGGCAGTAGTTGCTTGTCCCTCTTTAACCTTTTTGCACAATATATAGATCTAGGACAAACTGCTCGTGAAGAGGGATATGTGTTAGAAGATAGAGTGATATGAAAGATAACCTTTGTATAAACGCTAGACAGACGAATGCGGCATGTGGTAGACAAAAGGAACCATACAATGCTAACCAAAGCTTTGATGTGAATTTTCTTGAAATGAAGCTTATGAATTAGGAGTTGGGGAATGAAAAATAAAACAGGGAGAAACGTAGAAATTATGACGAAATCTGAGAGACAGGTGAGACACAATAAGCGGAGTATTATTGGATGGAAGTGTACACAGTTAAAAGAGACCCAGCAAGATTCAATATTCTAGGATAGATATAATATTCAATTGAGAAATGAATGGATAGATTCAGTAATAACAAAAGAATAACAAAAATATCAAAGAATGTAGGAAATTATTGTACCCATTTGATGATGACCATGAATGAAGTAGACCAGTAGAGGTAAATGATGTACTATAATATAAACATACTATCCTACGACCAGTATATTATAATATACGGTTCGAATGTTTGCGTACTTTAACACGAATGCAGAAAGAGTAATAATAGAAAGCTGCGATAATGACGAGTGTTATTAAGATTTAAAATAAGAGGTGAGTAAAATCGACTGTATGGACAGAAGTTTAGAAGTGACTGCAATAAAGAGAAGATCATGCTGGAGTCACGCGCCAAAATTAATAAAATAGTATTTAGTAAAGAACAAAGCTGAGATTGTATCTGGATATAGTTTAATGTTGCAAAAGAGAATGGAGGAACTTTAATATCCCCTATAGTAAAAGACTATCTTAAATTGGATAAAATTATCGGAAAACGATAAGACTAGTTGGAGAAGACCATAGAAAACGATGGTAAGGATGCTAGTGGTGAAAAAAGCATAATTTAACGTCGAGGGTAGAGTGAACGAATGTGAGAATATGTTGTGAAATAGAGACGGTGCAACTATTTGAAGACTAGGTACGTTCTGATATACATATTATACAATATATTTATATATATATATATATATTATATATATATATAATATATATATATATTATATATATTATATAAGAGGGATTTTCTGGAGGAGCTAACACTTGACAAGGATCTTAAACACTAACAAGATGGATTGGTGAGTAAAGAGTGAGAATATATATATATATTATATAATTAATTATTATAATATATAATTAATTTATTATATAATATATTATATTATATTATATTAATATATATTATATATATTATATATTATATATATATATATATATATATATTATTATATATATATATATATATAGAGAGAAGAGAGAGAGGACGAGAGAGAGAGAGAAGAGAGAGAGAGACGAGAGGCGCGCTCCTAGTTTCAGTGGGTAGAGCACTCGCTTTCAAGCGAGAGGGCCAGGTTTCGAGGAGAACGTGAGCTAATTCTCCATAAATCTAGCTTCGTCTGACTCAGACGTTAATGAGTACATTTGGTATGTCGTGCCTTGCTACTATGGGAAAGCTTCCCGCATCCGCAATTAGGACTGGCCAGCCGCGGAATATAGCCGTTAGGCCCCGTGGAACCCAAGGACCTTTTCGATGGGTCCCACTGATACGGTCGTAATGACACTTCCTGGGGGAGGACGTATATATATATATATAATATTTATATATATATATATATAATTATATATATAATATATATATATATTATTATATATATATTAGTCTATATATATATATAATATATATATATATATATATATATATATATATATATATATATATATATATATATATATATATATATATATATATATATATATATATAACAGTGGGGAGTTTTCGGTTGAAAAACTTGTAAAGTTAACAGGAACTTCAATTCGATAATCTATTATCTTATAAAGGACTATGTGGAGAAATTGCTTCACAACTGGGAGCCTCTTAAGGCAGGGAAACCATTCTTAAAATGGTTTAAGAAAAATATTATAAACAAACTAACAAACACAAAAAAAAATGCTTAAAGGGATGTTTTTTATATTTATAAATTTATGCTTGCACAAGGGAAAAAGTAAATTATTTAGCTATTAATATGAGATATGTGGACGAAGCTAACAGTATTACTACAACTTTAGCATTAATAGATTCGAAATTGCAACAATTCAGTGAATATATCCAACAACTTGTTGATGATTTATAAGATTTCGAAATCAATAAGAAGAAAATTAAGAATACCTTTTCGAACATGATAAGTACGATTGAAAACTTAAAAAAGAATAGTGAATAGTGAATTGTCTTGGAGACCTCATATCACATCGGTTGCTGAAATGGCCTCAAAGATGCTGGGAATTCTGTTCAGATTGCGTGAATTTTTTTCTTTACTCAGTTACTCCAGTTACACAAGGGTCTTATTATCTACTGTATGGAATACTGTTCTCATATTTGGGGTGGATCCGGTTCCACCCTCCTTTTTGATATTGTTGGGGCTAATGCTAAGAGACTTATAAAATGTCCCATACTTTCTGACTTCCTTGACCCTCTTTCTCTGCGACGTGAAATTGGCGCCCTATCTCTTTTCTATAGGTATTACAGCGCAGGTGCTCGAGAGTATTGATCTCTTACATACCTCCACCACTGCGTCACCCACGTAACACAAGAGGTGCCTTACTCTCACATGAATATTGTGTGAATATTATAGACTCAAGTATCACTCATTGTGGTGCCTCCTTCTTTCCAGCCACTTTCTGTTTTGTGGAACTCCTTGCCTTCATCTATTTTCCCTGCATTATGCAATCTTTCTCTCCTTAGGTCCCCCGTCTGCGCCCACCTGAGGGAATTGCGTTAGGCAAGGGATTGGGTGGGTTTAATTTAATTTTTCCCCTTTTTCCGTGACTCACGTGTGAAAAGTAAAAAAAAAGGGCAACAGGCAATGCAATGTGATAAAAATGTAGCTAAATTTCAAAACGAAGAAAATAATATCTGATTTTCAAAACGAACTTGATAAAAGTATGAAAAGATTGTTCCAATGACATTCACATGGCAAACATGGGTTGTGGGGATCACACTTTACGGTACGTAATGTCTTTCACGATAATCGTGCAAAAAATCTTACAAATAAGGCGGGACAAATTCTCACTTAAAAGATTTGAGTAGCTTGGGCTTGTGTGAATTTTTATCTTTTATCTTTATGCTTTCAACCTTAAAGGAATTCATCTTTGCCGTGAGTGGTGGTAAAGGATTATTTCAATTTTAACATTAATTATATATTTGTATTTATATATTTATATTGAATTTTGATAAATTATTATTAATTTATTATTATTACAATGTATTTCATATAAAAAACTGTAGTAGATATTTTTTACAACTTTATTAAACTTTGGTAATTCAATTAAGAAAAAAAAATTCCTTTCCTGTGAAGCTTTTACTAAAGTTTACCTTAAACTTTTCTTTAACAGAAAATAAACAAAGAGAACGTTATTATATGGGTAACAATTTGGTTATTTATTTATTCTTTTATTAGAAATTTTTAATTTACATTTATACTTTTATATTGTTAATTAAACCTATTATTTATATATTTTTTTACTTAGCTTAATTTTTAATTTATTTTATTTTCAAATATATATATATATATATATTTATATTATATATATATATATATATATATATATATATATATATATATATATATATATATATATATATATATATATATATAATATAATATATAATAAATATATTATATATAATATATTATATATATAGTATATATATATATATATATAATAATATATATATATTATCATAATATATATATATATATAATATATAATATATATATATATATATATATATATATATATATATATATATATATATATATATATATATATATATATATATATATATATATATATATATATATATATATAATTTATATATCTATATATATATATATATATATAGCATATACTGCATCATCGCACTATATATTCATTGTTAGTATCATATTATAACAATATATTATTATTATAATTAATATGTTTTGACTGGGACATTCTAGAGAGAGCCGTCACACAAGCTATTGAGTTTCTTAAATTATTATATTTTTAATAAGTAAGTTTAAGTATAATTATTTATATAATATTTTATTTGAGGTTATGACGGACAAATCTAGATAGGCTTATGCTTAGCTTCGGTGTTATTCTATTCCTAAGTTATTATATTATTATATCTTTAATTTAATTTTATTAATGGGTAGTTTAACTGCGGACATTCTAGAAGGGCCAATTCGGTCATTACTAATTAATTTAATTTTTTATTGATTGACTGGGTACAAGTTCTATAAAAAGGACCATACGCTCTTGTATTATTCTATATTTATTTATGGGTATTGATTGGTACATATCTATAGAGATGAGTAATCAGTTACTTAGCTTTATTAATAATATATATTCAATGAAATTAATAATATTAAGTAAATAGCTGCATTTAACCTTCTACGAAATAGTCCCAGTATCAATCCTACATAATATAAAAATTAAGAATAATATATACAAATAAAGCGTACATGTTATATATATATATACTATTTAGACTTGACCTCAATTACAAACTAAAAATTATCATTATTAATATAAAGAAGTAGTGACATTGTATCCCCTCTATATATAGTAATTCCCAGTATTACAACCCATAAATATACTATATAATATACAGAGAATAAGGATGATTGGTGCATCAGTACTTATATGAAGCTCCGAAATAAGTGAGGATAGTCTCTCATACTACACTGTTTACCTCACGCAGATCACTAAAGTGGAATAAATTAAAAATATATTAACGCTACGTATTGATCGTGAATTCCCTGTTTCTTAGAAAGGAGAATGTATAACGAAAGCGCCGTTTACTCCGATACCTCTTCACTATTTATCTTTTGAACTTAATTAAACATTATTAAGCGGAATAATATTATCTATTATGATGAGACCCTATTAGCTAGCGAGTCTTCTTTGTGTATGAGTAAATGAAAGTACCAGCGAGTTCTGTTTCCCATAGTTTCATTTACCTTCATGTAGCTTCAATACATCAATTGCACAAGTTAACGACTACCCTATCCGAGATGAGCTCGTATCATTGCCCATTCATTATTATATCGATCCTTGGTCACCCATTATAAATATATGACAATTCTAATAGAAAATAATTATATTTTTTATATATAATAATTTTTAATGTGTAATTAAATATGCACCATTTATAAAATTAAGCAAAACCACATGGCCTACCTACACTGTCCCAATCAACTAACAAATAATTTAAAATAAGAATAATAATTAAAAAGTCGCCCCTCTAGAATGTCCCAGTCAGTCCATCAGCTATTGCATTCAATCAAGAGCAATAATAATTTCAAGAAGCTCGAGTGAGTATCATTACAATAAGTCCCCCAGTGATAATCCATAGATGACGGGTAACTTTAATAAATTTATACGAGAAAATCAGTTGCTATATCGTTAAGATATATGTAATTTAAATAGGGGTGACTGGACAGTCTAAGCGATCTCGACCAAATGCCACCGCTTCTGAATTATTATTCTTATTAATTAATTTTTGTTCGGACATCTGACTGTGGAACATTATAGGCGCTCATTGCCACTGTAGGGCTATAGCCTTAATTTATAAGGATAGTCTTTAATCACCTAAATATTCATCAAAGTACGACTTAGACTACTCTCTCATTAGCAATGATATTTTAACTCCCTCTTGTACAATCTAGTAGTTGACTGGACGAACTCATTTCAGAAGAGGGGAGCAAACAGAGGACAGGAACGAAGCACTTTCAATAGATCATTAATTTGAGTCTTGGGTGGATTGTAAGACGAATAGATATTCTAGGAGGAAATGGAACGCAGCTGCCCTGAACTTCTTATAAGACGATGCTATTGCATTAGATGTGATGTGAGGTTAATGAGGACACATACATAGAGGGAGAATCGAATTGTGGGAACTACTATTCACGTTCATTAATATTATCTACCTTAATATTGATATAGATCAAGTAGGTTAGAGTTGATGAAATTGACAGTGATAGAGATAAGTACCCCGAATATACTGGCTGTAGTGAAGAGTGTAAATGCAGAGATAAATATGTGAGAATATTGATGGAGTCCGTGTTGGACTTCGGAGAGAGGCGTACAAGAAGGGTGCCAAAATCGCTTTTTTTCTTAATTATTAATTTGTTTCAATAAGTTGAGTGGACACAGTTGTGCTAAATATTTTTAAAAAGTTATACCAGTACGCGAGCGTTTCATTGCCACTTATTATGACAATTAATTAGAGCATATTCTCATCGAGTTATAGACTCGTGTTGATTCATAAATTAAGAGGTTCAGTGTGTAGTATGCTTAATTATTTATTCTTAACATTTTACTTCATTATCTGATGGGATGGTTCATTAAGGAGAGGACAGTATCAATAGGAGTATGAACCGCACGTACGAGGATTGTGCTCTCAATGTTACTGAGAGTAGAGAGTATTCATTACAATCTAAACTCAATTTATAGTGGCGATTGGACGTGACAATTTCTAGCGAGGGTAGCCTCCACAGCAGCTCTCTGTAATTATCTGATTCGTATATTAATGTGTTATGAGAGGTTTTCAAAAGACAATTAGTTGACTGCGAGCGAAACAGATCTTAAGGTCACTGTATCAGCCACATGCGCAGAGCATTTATTTACTAATCTAGAGTAATAGTAGACCAACATGACCAGTTGAATAACTGACGAGATTAAATATCTATTCTGATTTATAATAATTATTATTCTTAATTTTCTGAAAACATATCGCATGTGATTGATGTTGTTTGAGAAATCAGTATACTCTTAAGATAGCCGTTCTTCTATAGCAGGTCATGATCTTACACTGATTGCGCTATCTTCGTTGCTAAGTAATTCTGATACAAATTTTTACGTTATTTTATCAGCCTGAATTTAGTATAATGATCTGTAACAGACTATGTTTTGCCAAAAGTTATAGTCTGAATTGTTGGAATAATTTGTGAAGAAGAGAAAAGAATACTCAGACCTAGAACTAATGTCTCCTTTTATCGCTAAACAGAGGTAAATGACAGCCTATGAATTAATAGATACTTCCATTATCAGATAATATAAATATGTGATTATAATTCTTTGATCTATTATTAAATGTATGTTGAAGGTTCATTCTCATTATGGGACGCTCGATAATGATCAAGTGATATGGTGTTTTTTATTTTATTGACACTAATATATAGTTATAAATAAGTTATGAATATAGTGAGTGTTACTAGAGCACAACAGTAAATATATTAATTGATTAATTACCCTAAATATAGAACACTCTATATAAGCGAAAGAAGAGTATGAACCAACATTCAAATAATATTCTGATAGATTGCAAATACCTATACTTCATATGGTAATTGAGTTTAATATTGTATGTGATTTGTGAATAGTGATTAATTTTTCTGGTATATATATAGGCAGCAAGATGTAGAAACTACCATAAAATACCTTATTGTTTTTGTCTAGTTACTGTAGAACATAGTAAGTGAGTTATACTACATATAAAATACTATGTGGGAGACAAAGACTCTGAAGCACTCAGATAGAATCGTTATAGATAATCACTTGCTATGACAAAGATAACATTTCTATGAGATATGAGCTTACGGTTGTAGAATTTAAATATTGTATGTTTTTCCTCACTAAACTGCATACTAAATAATAAACTATTGGTTAATGAAGCCAGATTCGTCAAAACCCTTGATCACACTAGAGACTGATTCAGCATATATATTTTTTTCAATTTTTATCCCTAAAGTTCTCAGTGTCATAAGAAGAGTAAAAAGCAGGATATATATTGATTATAGTAGTACAATTATCATATATTATAGAAAACTTATACATATGATCCACTATACTTTGTAATATATATACAAACTATATGATCTAGTTAGCAGATGGAATATTACTCTGAATGTATATGAATTAACGGAATTTCTCATTGGTAGAGACGGAAAGCGGACAATTAACCGAGAGTAGATTTAGATTAGAGTAGCTGTCTCTTATTTACCAACACTATAGGTATATGATTAGAATGAGCAATCGAAAGTATCACTGCTTACATAGTCACTTGGACGATTTCCAGAGAACTTGGTCAAGTGAGCTGATATAAAGATAGACCATAGAGTGAAACAGCTTATTCATCTAAATGACATTATATAGTTATTGAAAAACGTTTACCTAAAGCCATGAAACAAACATATGATCAGATTTACTGAAAGTCCTTAGATGAGAGACTTTTCCACTAAACTCATTACATCGTAGAGCATCGTTCAAAAGAAGAGATTTAAGTGTTTATGCTATAAATTAGTAACATCACTATTGTCTAATTTATATTTTTATTACTCAATTTTCCTTAATTTCACATTCACATAATATTAAAAATATTTGTAATCAAGCATTACTACAATTATTCATATCATTCACTATCATCACTTTTTGTTACGTATATAAATATCGAATTATAAATCATTTTTTCAATATTATTGTATATTGTTAACTTACACTTGTTCTTTCTTGTAAATATCTTAGTCAGCTAATCTTCAAAAATAATCATAAATATAATCATTTGCCGTTTATTTGAAACTGCAAGAATGTATAATATATATTTCTCAATAAAATACTTAGATAATTATAATAGTAATAGACAAAAAAATACTGTATAGACATAGATTTAGAATTACAGGCAATATATATACCCAACAGTGATACCTATTATAAATAAATACCGTGATTATGTAGATATAAATCCAATTATGACTCAAGTAATAAATAAATGATTATTAGTTATACAAGTGTATATATTTAGTAATAATAATTATGTGAACTGTCAACAAATTTGAAAAAAAATTATAAAAAAAATCAAATAAAAATCATATATAATCAAATTGTAAATATATAATGATAAAAATATCAATAATAATTATTATAGATTTTTTTATAAAAAAATCAAGAAAAAACCCTCACAACCCCTGCAATAAGAATCGAGCATAGCCACAACTTAGTTATCTCAAAGGACTTATCAGAGCATCAAACTGAATTTTAATGGATTACTTACTAGATATATGAATTACCAAATTAGAATATGAATAAATCATTAGTGCCATAATATGTATCTCGACTAAGAATATCAATTATGTATTGCTAATTATAAAAATTCCACATTGGAGATATTTTTATTACATAATTCTGAGTATCATATTTAAATTGTAAGTTACCGATAGGACAGTACAGCTTTATGAATATTAATACAAGTGGAAAGAATAGATAATGATAAGTTCTCTCGACATCCTTTGGACTATATTATGTATCCGTTCTCACTGAGGTTGTTGACTCTGATTTTTATTTCCTATTATGTAGCTCTACACCTTTTCTCAATTCGGTTTATGCGCTTATATCAATATTACGAACGACCTCATGTGAAAATGGATTTCTCCCCCCCCCCTCCCTACCCGGTCGTTTCGGGAAATATTCTCAATATGTATTCACAAGGGAGAGACACATTCCGCGACGTGATGAGTGAGGTCCATATCTATGTATCAAATAAATGAAATCCACAATGATTCATCGTAACACTTAGTCTATACTATACTGTATTGATCTCCAAAACGGTAAGTACGAGTGGAGCTCGAGCTTGATTACTTCCCATAAATTATTTATAGCCATTTCCACACTACCTGTACATATATTTTACCTATACGTCCATTCATTTTCGGATATACTGAGCTGATGTGCTTGAGTTATTGGCTATGGTACAGAATTCTATCAAAATAATCCTATCACAATACCGTAATACGTCGCTCAATATAACTACTTCTCGGATCTCTAGATGCGGCTATCTTATTGATCTTATGCTTCGATATCGTGATCAACAAGGAAATCCTGTACTGTGTATTTCGTCTATTCCATAAAAGTTTATTCATGCTTCTGTATTCAATTGACTGCGAGTAGGCAATATTTGTATTCTGTTATGTAGGTCCCTTCCCAATGTGGGTGTTCCGGTAGGGAACGAGATGCTAGTAATGCGGAGGCCAAGCGTGTTTGCAGTAAGGTAGATTTAGCAGAACAGTTCTACTTACCACTAATTACTATTACTGTTGGGAACACCTACCCTAGCGACTATTTTTATGCACGGTCCGTATCAGCGTGAGTTATTGAATCTCCTTGACTGTGAGACATTGCTTGGACGTAGATATAAGGATATTCTTCGTGGCTCCTATATGAGTCAGCGAATTGTATTAAACTCTGTTAGGTCAATGCCGTCACTTCATTAGCTAATATAACAGAAGTCGCCGTACAGTAGAGGTGGTTCTTCAGCCTAGTTTACGTAAAATGACATACCGATCATTCACATCATATAGGCTTATATACACTATATGGGATAGTGTTAAGAGAGCAACTCACCCATATCATATGTTCGATTTGTTCTCGTGAATATGATTGACCTCTTACTATATAGCCCATATATTTAGTTTGAGGCTTGCGAGCAAGTCTTTAGTCAATCCGATCTCCAGTTCTTCCCTGGACATTCTTACCATTTTATTTCTCAGTGATGAGATATCGCCTTGCTATCATATTTTATTGAGAATCCCCTTCATTTATTCGAAAAAGTATGACAATAAGTTATTTTAGTCGATTACTACCATGAGCTTGGACATCTTGCATCGATGTTAGTAACCCTCATGTTACCTAGTTATTTTTTATTTCTCGTTATCTGGTGTAGGATAACTTACCCCTGTTGTTATAGTTATTTAACTGTACAGATGTATATTATATAAGACCGTCTTTATTTATTGCGCGCATGTAGTATTATAGGTCACTGTACACATCCTTCAATAAAAAAATAATAATAATATTATTACTAATCATTGATACAACCTACATTGCTTATACACATAATGGAGAGGATGGAGTTGAGCTCAAACAATATAGCATCGAAATCCTGAATAATAACATGTATGAAGCGTTTCCTAATAAAATTCATATCTTATATATAAAATAATTAATATATATCAATATACCGAGTAATTTATAATATACAGATATATGACTATGGTGAAGTTCAAAATACAGGAATATATTAATACTAGATATATAAATAGTGAATAAAGTAAATATATTATAGAA
>JABUQX010039796.1:40000-54350 GCA_015478945.1 Trachelipus rathkii | reverse complement strand
TAATCTAGATCAGTTTTTTGTATATGCTATATACTGTATATATAGGTCGATATATTAGTATATATATATTTATAAGATAATATATAATATATGCGTAAGGATGAGTATCTATATACTCTAACTCCCATTTTGAAACACTAGCTGTTGGGTGCGCCAGCCTAGATAACATTTTTATTGCTAATATACGTAAATTTATAGTCTTTAAAATATCTACGAAATTTGTCAGGCAATCAATTATTTATAGAAGAATGTGTAATATCTTATTTCATTCTATCGAAAATTTTTCGTAGATAAATATAAAGGTGATTAGTCGGTACAAATTGTTTATAGTAACAAGGAATATTGTTGCGCACATTATGGCGTAGTTACTCGCTATCGTGCGATGGACGTCCTGTAACCACAGACTGAATACAGTGACATTATTGAACTTTTCATATCATGATTCTAAGTATTTCTGCTACATTTCCTTTATTTAAGCAGAAGATGATAAAAAAAAAAAATATGTGTTTTAGAGATCATCCTTTTATCGATTCGCAGTCGAAATATGATAAGCAATGGAGGGGTTATGAGTAAGGATTCTCCTTTATCCTCCATATTTGTTAAGTAATTACAGTTTTTTACGGCGGTGTTATTAAGTGCAAATTCTCCCTAATTAGTTGTTAGTTTAAATATATATTCAGGTGTTCTCACTTCCGATACGTTATTGGTTCAAAACTATTCGATTTGTTGCTATTTGTGATTATCATTATCACTACTAGTGGATTTCGCTAATATCTTTGTAATGCATGTTTCGTCTCTCGGCATCTATATTTTACAATTGGAGATAACCTCAAGTTGATGTCACTGCGCTTTTTATTAAAGCATATAGTTACTTGAAGTTATTCTTCAAAGAGTTTGTGATGAGTTAATCCTTACAGTTTATAGGAAAAGTTGATGTATTCTAATTCCTTTCTGGCATTCGTCTTTATTCTTTCCATATCTGCTTATATAAAAGAGACTGCTAGATAAATGGAAAAATTTTAGAGTTTTGCAGTATCGAAGCGTTTGTCGTCCTAATGTTTTGGAGAAGTTATAATATATCTCGAGAAAGGTCTTTTTTATTAAAATTTAGGAAAAATATTGCAGCTTCATGTTCCTAATCAAAGCAATGAGATTAGCCAACGAAAAAAGTTATTAAGATACCTTAATGGTTTTTTAAAAGGCTTCAAAATGTAAAGATATTTTAAAATTTCTTGTAAACTCTTGACTTCAAATCAAGAAGAGATGTTCCATATAACTAACTTGGGTGGCAAATCAAATACCGTTTACTCTGAATATGGAATTCTACCATTACCCTGTTGTGATAGAATATGAGACATATATGATTAGAATCCATCGTTAAGTCAATTCTGATAAGATTATCAAAATATAGGGGAGACAAACGATTTTATATATCTAAGCTATACACGTATAGAGCGTAAATAATGAGTATATACTATCATTAATATATAGTATATTCTACTGCTATAACTATACCATTATTATCATATAGTAGGTAGTATTATACTATGAGTATATATAGTATCCCGATATTAGTATATAGTCTTATGTATATTATATGTTAAGTATTATACTATACTTGATAAAGTATGTAGATGGTATGTACTGTGATATTATACCAGTCGAAGTATATAAGATTAAAATACCTAGAGCATTCTGATTCTTTAAAAGATGAGGTGAACTGCCAAAAATTGCAGCGATTAGTGTACCCAAAAAAGAAATGAAAGAAATCATCGTATGAATTTAATAATGACCGCGCTGTTAATTTCCGTAACAAAATTAGCAATTTTGAGAAATTGAAGAATTCTTTTTTTTATTAAATCAACTTAAATATTGGAAGTGCTATTTTCTAACTGATTTCAAGTACAATATTATGGAGGAAATCCCAGTCTTTTACACAATATTGATAGTGGACTTAGGAGTATGTGGATAGTTGGTAAGGTTTTTTGCCAAAGGTTCATTTGGTCACAGAAATTGAATTTTTTATTAATTTTTATCTTAAATAAACTTGGTATCATTTTTTAATACGTCGCTTGAAAAGGAATGCGGAGTTGTCGGTGTGTTCGAAATGCTTCCACGATCTTCGTAAATGCAATTTTAGGATTTATTTATTGCTAAATTATTTAACAACATATGAGCAATTTTTCAATGTGCATTTTAAGAGTGGGGTAGTTGCGAATTTCTAAACTTTAGATATAATGTTATATAGCTATTATATATGACTTATATATTTAATAGGACATGATATGATTATATAGATATTAATTATATAGTACTATATATATATAATATACTAATACGGTAGGCCTTGCGATTTCAGCTGATAAGTTAATGCCACTAACATTATATATGCTAAGCCATATTATAATATTACCGTATATGATCAGATAGAGACGCTGATATATAAGTTATCGCACAATAGAGTATTAATTTGTTATATAGATTATAGTATATATTATTAATAGAGTCAATAGTGATATGACTATGAGTAGAGTGGGCACTTATAATTTGATCTAAGTATTAGGCAAGTGACGTATTATATAGTTACCGCGCGCTAGAGCTGACACTTACTGTCATATAACGTACGCATGGAATAGTTCTTCTAATGAGTGCTTATACTAATATGATATATATCAGGATTGATTAATGATCTGATACTATATAATACAGTAGCATTATATAATATAGTTGTGATAAGATTTATTAATTTCCTTTATGTGTACTATATATTTATATATATTATACTATAATGATATATATAAGTATATATGTTTATCATTATATACTCCTAGTATCGATAACTTATATATAGTATATCATAAGCTATACTATATAGTAGATATATACTATATATAAGTATATATATATATTATATACAATAAGGCTTGATTGACGTGGTGCTCGAATTGTTAGTCTAGACGGGTTAATGCAGGTTACAGGAGGTCCCAGTTCTTGGCGCCCTTCGTTCAGTCATAAGAGCTTCGAGCTGTCGCATCTCCGATCTGTCCGTCAGTCTGCAGGCACATAGACAGCGGACAGCGGGGCTCCAGAGTCAGACCCCCCCCGCTTAAAGTCGGACTGCAGGCTGATCGAGCTAATTATTTACAGTTTTAATCTAGCTCATCTATACATGCTCTAATATATATGTATTATGTGTTTGGCTATTATGATTAAATTAGGGGGTACTGAGACACCCTCACTACTTCTGCATGAGTTTTAACTTAATGCTTAAGTCAATTTAAACAGTTCAAATCTACTGACGAGAGAGAGTCTACTTTAGACGATAGTTATAAGGGCTCTCTAAATCATTTTAAAATAGATGTCAGCTCCTATTTTGTGTGGGGCAGAGACGCGTAGAAAGGAATAAACTGGCAGCCGTATCTTGAGTAATCCTCGGAATGAACCTTTCATATAATCGTCGATGCGGTTCTTCTAAGGAGTGAGGAACGTTATCACAATAAAGCTCTAATTTTCAATGATTGGTTGTTGAATAATTTTTAACAAACTTTTCCTTTCGCATTTTTTTTGTTTTCCTTTGGCGTATGGTGCAGCTTAGAGATATTTGGAACACTCATCCTGCTATATTTCCTTCTTTCTTATTATACTAAGCGATTGATATTAATATGGCATGAGTCCTTTTGAAGAGCAACTGTTCCTCGAATTATCGCCCAGTGCAAATTGTAGGTGTTCTATTTTTTTGAGGCGATAATGTTATAGCTGGGTGAAAGCCAAAATAGGGCGTGTTGAATAAGCGCTTATTTACAAGATATTTTACATAGCTATCTTAATTGTTTAATGTTTTACCATTTTTTTTTAAGAGTGTTGCGTTGAGAAAAATTTTTTTAAAATGCTAAATATAGCATTTTCTTTTTGTCTTTTTCTTTTTTAAATTCGCGTTTCTATATATTTGTTAACAATTCTTCCGCGAAATAAGGTGCTTGTTACTTTTTCTTTTTCTATTTTTTTTTGTTTGCTCTTGTGTTCACATTAATAAGAACGTAAAAAAGGGGACAGAAGGGTATTTAAAGGGGTGGTTACTGGACGTAACCACTGAAACGTTTATATGTGAGCATCAGAGGTAAACATGGGAGTTTAATGTGTGTGTAATGGTTCTAGGTTCTCTAGGGAAATATGACGCAGAAGAGAGAGAGAGAGAGAGTAGAGAGAGCAGAAGAAAGAGAAAGATGCAGAGAGAGAGAGGGAGGCCATGCGCTCCAGAGAGAGACAGAAGCTGAGAGAGTAGAGAGATAGATAGATGAGCGAAACATCGCGAAGGAGAAAGAGCTTTATGGTTTTAATCGGGATAATCGAATGGCATTGCGTCACTTCTTCTACCCTCTCAATTTACTTCTATCCTTACCTGCTTCTTTCTTTCTCTTCATTTTTCTTCTTCCTTCCTTCCTCTTTCTTTCTTCTTTCTTCTATCCTTCGTCTCTTTCCTTCACCTCTCTTTTCGCTCTTCACTCTATCTTCCCGTTTTATCCTTCTTCTTCGTTTCATCTCTGTCTTCTTACTTCATCTTGCTATGTATCTTACATTTCACATTACTTTTTATATTATCATTTAGTTAATGCGCAGTTATATGTTCTTCGACTGCAACTACTTATGCTCAAATCTCGTGGGGTCAGCTTACATTCCTAAAATTTCAAGTAGTGACCCAACAATTTCGGCCTTACCTGTACTTCATGTTTCAATTTTACTTGCGTAAAGTCTGTAAAGACTATTTCGATACGATAATCATGGACTTCGCGCCGGTCCTTCACGGATGCCACTTTCTATCCTCTCTCCTAGATCAGATTTGTTACCCGCTCTCCACTTTAGCGTAAACCACCTCACGCTTTCAGGGGTCACAAGCACTCACGCCTCTAAGAATTTTAATAAATAATAAATAATAATAGATAATAATTTGAATATGGAAATAATAATATAATGATAAATCGTGTTTATATTTAGTCCAATTCTTAATAATTAATATATCATATAATAATAATTATTAATCAGACGAATCAATGATTAATGGATAGAAATGATAATGCGGATCTGAATGAGAGAGTAATGAGGGATTGATAATGACTCGATGATACACTTAATAATATAATAATAATAATAATATAATAATAATAATAAATTAATAATTCATAATAAATTAATAATAAACATAATAATATAACCATGAACAGTAAAGTAATAAAGTAAAGTTGTTAATAAGTAGTAATAATGATTAAATAATTAATAACTAATATACATCAATGATAATAATATATATATAAATCAATAATAATGATAGAATTAATATTTGAGATAATAAGTGAATAATAATAATCAAATAACGAATAAAATGATACATTGATTAACAAAGATATATTTTGACCATAATAATATGATCAGAGTAATAATAATAATCATATGATGAGATATTAGAATTAAAAAATAATCATATATTCGAGGATAATTTAATACAATAAGTAATAATACATATAGAAAATAAGTTACATAAAATATATAACATAATAAACTAACTAATGCGAGCTAATGGTAAATAGAACTGTAAATACATTGAGTCTTAATAGGATATGATTCAATTAATATAACAATATGAAGTATTAATAGAATAATAATTGAATAGATTAATATATAATGATGGCAAAACTATAGAGTAATGAAATAATATATACATATATGATAATAATAATTATAATAGATCAACATAGGAAATAAATACAATAAATTCATAAAATATATACATGAAATTACATACATTAATAATATGAATAATAAATAATAATAATATATTAATAATGATGTAATATGTTAAATTAATTGCATAATAAAATATAATAATAATACAAGATAAAAGTAGCAATATAACAACTATTTGATTAAGGTTATATATTAAGTTGTATCGATTAACGATTTCTTGAAGTATAAAGATTGTTTTAAGTAACAAATTAATTACAGTTGGAAGCATCTGATGTTACTTCATAGGAGTGAAGATTAGGATATATTAGTAGTATATATCATATACTAACATAAAGGAATGTATCGCTATTAGGGTATCATGATATATACCGGTAAGTATACCGTTACAGTATAGGGTACTATCAGTATTAAGATGTAGTATTAGTAAAGAACTACTGTACTAGGCGCAAGAGTGTGAGTAAGTAATAGGGAATAAGTAAGTATAGATTTATATGTACTAGAACTCTCACTTCATACGATATCTACTTACAGGGTAAGGATGAATTTATAAAAATCAGAAGCAGCAAGCGATCAAAAGGTGTTCTGCGAGAGACGAGTCGGAGCAAACGCTTACTCACACATCTACACCTCGACCGTTCCGGAAAAGACCTATGTCTTCCCCCCCTCCTTGAGGCTAAAATAAAAGACATATAAATATATCATATAATAATTTGCAAGTAACAAATCATAAGATTAGAATTTAAAGAGACATGTTATCGACAAGTCAAAAACAATCAACATACACCCACCATCTCCCTCCTATCCCTATCCCCATCGTTTAATAGATAAAAGATTGGTAGTAAAGACACCACGCCTCAACTCCACCTACCCACCATCCAATGAGAGTACGAATAACATGAACTCACAAACTCACGGACATATGTTAGCTTGCGTTTTCATACGTTTATCATGGATTAAAATCTTAAAAAACCTCTTAAAATGTTCCTGAAAATAAGTGGATACCGTCACACCCATCCCCCCCCCCCCCCCAATCTGCCCAAAAACCTCCCTAAAGGTTATTAAACCCCGCCCCCCAACCCTGTGGAGGCACCTAGATCACCTCCCTCCCCCCACTATTCTCCCTCAACCCCACTCCTAACCTGACTATCAACAGGACCGGCGAATCGTACCTACGTCATCCTGTGATACTAACTCCTCGCCCGCCCTCACCCCTTATACACTCCCCACCGCACGACCAAGAAACTTGAAAGGAGCCACTATTCGCTCCCTCTCCTCCCCCAACCACCGCCCGCTTCTGGTCGTGCTCTGCACCCACTGCTCCACCACACTCGCCTCCCCCCTCCCACAATCGCTCCCCACCCTCTCGCGCTTTTGTTGATTGTTTTTGTTCGTGATCCCAGTATTGCACAAAATCCCTCGCCCTGTCCCTCCCGCTCACCCGTTTTCCACACACCGCCCCCCCGGGTCGTCGATCTTCACCACGCGTCACCTCCGCCCCCAATGGATGGCCCCCCTCCTTATCGACCGAGAGTGTCCGAAGGTAGCACATCCCATCAGGTCTACGCCAATGTCTCTTACCTCATCGGCCGACCCGAAGTAACCGAACTCCCTATCTCCCCTCCCGTCCCTGCTCTCCATTCTAAAACGAGTTGTGGTAGTACAACGAATGAACGATAGTGCAAAGGTTGTGCCCTCTTTGTGGTGGCAAAAAAGAGGCTATTTTGAAGTGCAGGAATTAAAGAAAAGTAAAATAAATTTTATTATGAGCCTAATTAATACAATTTTTGTACATTAAGTGAGGTCCTTGGCAAGTTTCGTTTGAATAAATTATTCATCTAGTACGGTAAAAGACAGGTAATGACGTCTTTAAGTTTGCGCTCGTTAAGGTAATAGGCTTCTTGTAAATTTAAATTTTTTGAAGTAGATAAATATTTAATTATATATATTTTAATAGTTGAAGAAGGGAATAAAATTAATCTTAAGTAAACTGCGAGCAAAATTCAAATTATGAAATTTGTAAGTGGAGGTTATCAGTAAGCAGGATCTGAAAATAAGAGTCCCTAATAGCTCTCATTAAATATAAGCGGGCATACTGTGACTAAAAAAGTATATCGCCGAGGCCTTAAATATAGCGTTTTTTCTATTAAAGCCTGATGGAAAAATGCCGTTAAAAGGGAAACCAGTTTGTGATGGCAGGGAGGCTTAAAGATTCCTTTTATAAATTCGAGAAAGTAAAAATAAATCTGTCTTGGTCTACCAAAAATTTATGTTTGTTCGTACTGGAAAATTCATTTAGCAGAACCATGAACTGGGTTTTGTGCTTTTTGAAAATAAAAATGCAAACGCAGCTCCAAAAGTGTCGTCCGTCATTACCGGTTTCCCTTTGTTCTGTAATGGGAGGCCGTTATGAACTAAGGAGGGATCACTACTTATAGGATCCAAATTGTTTCTGTTACTGGTATTAGATGGTATTTTTGCCTTAGGATGACTGCCTAAGCTGTGTGGGGGTGTATGCTGAGACAAGAGAAAGTTTTGATAGATTAGTATAAGTATTATTGGTGAAAAAGAAAAATAGAGTTATATGAGATTGCCTTGCGTGTAAGACAAATGTTCTAGTTATTCAGTTTATCGAACTCTTTAATCAAGCTTGGTCGTTGGAACGAACAACATGGTGCGAAAAGCGATTTCTAATTTACCCTGTTTCATCAATTGGGAATCACTTAGTTAAGAGCGCATTGATTTCACACATATAATGAACTATGTCGAATACCAGAGGAAATTTAGCCCAAATCTATAGGTTGAGAGTCAGCTTTTGAAGCTGATTAATTTAGTCTTTATGCATAGATTTTCATATTGAGCAACTGTTTTGTCATGGGGTCACAAAATGGGACATTACCAAATTTTGCTTAATTTATAATTGGAATATCGAACTGCAGTTAGTAATTATGGTCCTTACCTTGGGATGGATTCAAATTTTGTGTACTTTGTTCATGGACAGCAACCATAATAGATACCTTAAGGAGAAGATGTCCTCGAGTGCGGAGCATAAAATCTCTCATTAAAGGTGACTTTTTTTAAATTATTCCTGCTTTCCAAGCACTTAGCGCGAAAAACAAACTTTCTCCATTTGACTTTTTTCATGCTCCAAAAGGTGAAAGAGAGAAAAGTTAAGATGGGTTTTATATTAGTGATAGTTTAGAATCCTTAGATTGCCGTCACTTGAAAATGACGTACTTAATTCATCGTTAATCGAATTTTAATAATCTGGTCTGTTGCATCATTGAGTCAACTAAACTGCGTATATCCCTAATAAGGTTTCTTTCCTCCATGTCGCAAGGCCCTGGGCTCGTTCGGTGTTTAACAAATGCCTTAAATTACTAAATTCCAACTGACTAGAAGCTTGTTACAAAGAATATGTATTAATACCGTTATTATATCAATTATATATTTACATTAAGGAATCAATTAGTATATGCGATTAAATTACTATTTGACGTTATATATATTACTATATATATATACTTATTTATAATTAATACTATATGTTTTCATAACTCATAACTCATATCTTTAACTATATTATATTTAATAATCAAAATTATTATAGAAGTAGTATTAGTAATGAAATATAATATATATTATGATACAGGCAACTGGGGGATAGTTGTGGTATCTGACGGAAGTACATACTGCCCCGATCTATATCCTATATATATATAATAATAGTTATATTATCTATACACATAGTATACTATATTATTACCTATATATAAATATATATATATATACGCTCCTACTATATATATTATATTGATATATATTAATTATATATATATATTACTAGCCTTTACTACAGCCTTTGTATGATATATACTACTAAATATTATACTATATACTTATATATACCCCTAAATAAAAAGCAACAATCTTCGCCATCCCTGCTTGATATTGTTCGGTGGCACATCGAGCAGATTCAGAACGCAAAAGATCTATTCTGTTGAATCCAGGTCATTTTAAAACACTTTTATAAAACTTATTTTATTTTCGATATTACAGGCCGAAACAATTATAACACCTAATTCGAAATTAAATTGGAATAATTTATGTGATCATATAAATGAAAATTAGCTTATAACTTATCGATGTATAGTAGATGTGCACTGTGATACAAAAACATTTTTATATTTTTTGTTGTCTTTATCGAAAAGTTTAAAAATAGTAAAATGGTTATTATTAAATTATATACACTGGATTTAAGTGACAGAAAGTGCACACAAGATCAATTATCAAACTTAGTGAATAAAGTGAGCAAAAATAGTACAAAAAAAAGGAACAAAATAGTAACAAAATAAATTAATAATAATTAAATATAATAATCAATATAAATAATAATAATAAATAAAAATGAATAATAATTAATAATAATAATACATAATGAAATAATAGTAAAATATAAAAGTGAATTGAAAAAAGTATTCAACAGAATATGTGAAGGAATTTCTGAAATGATTTAACAATCTGTCGTATGAAATCTCGCTATTCGTTTTTCCATTATAGTAGTTGATCAACAGTATCTAAATCATCGTCTTTCGTAGAGAAGAAGGGGGAAACATTAGGGAAACCAGGAAATTACTTTGTTTTATTTTCATATATTGTTAGCTTTTCGTTTCACTCGACATAGGAGAAGAAAGAATGAAGAAGAAGGATAGAAGCGACAAAGAAGAAGAGAGAAGAGCAAAGAGAGAAGACCAAAAATAAAAAGAAGATGAGATATAGAAGAAGAAGAAAGAGATAGAAGATAGAAAGAGGAGAAGAAGATAGATAGAAGAAGACAGTAAGAGATCAAGAAAGCAAGTAAGAAGAAGAACGAAGAAGAAAAGAAAAAAGTAAGATAGAAGAAGAATAAGAAAGATAGAATGAGAGAAAGAGATAGAAGAGAGAACGATAAAGATCACAAACAACAACCAAAATCGAAAACCTCCATTGCCTATCTGGATAAAAAAGATGGTGAAGAAATACAAGATAGATTTAAAAAATGGAATACAAAAAGAAAGATAAATTATAAAGAGCATTTAATGACTTTTTCGAGATTAAAACTGCCGACAAGAAAAGAAATTAGCCATTTCTTAAAGATATGTATTCATTAGGGATTTTTTATATATTATTATTATGTATCATTCTATTAAAAAGTAATATAGTTAATTATAAAATTTTATTATATTTAAAATTTATGATTTTCTTTAACTAGTTTCTTTATAATAAATTTTAATTGATTTAAGTAAACAGGCTTCTTTCTTAACTCATTTCATTACACTTAATTTTGCTGCTTCAAGTCAGCAGGCTACTTCGCTATACTTTGATTTTAACATTAGTTTGTTCACTTCGCATGCATTCCTGTATCTGATTTCAAAATATGATTTTCATTATTCAAATATCTGACAAATATATTTAACTTACCCGTATAAGGAACTTGAAAGCTAAGTAAATTTAGCAAGCTCACTCGTAGTTCTAAATTCGACGAAGTAATTAATTTTCACTTAGAGTCGTTAACTTCTAGCAGTAATAGGATAAATTATGCAAACTGCTTTCATGCAACAACTCTGTCTATTAAGCTATGTAGGGTAGAGGATGAGCCAATACAAAGTATACGATTTTCATCAAAGATGAGAGTGAGATTTGGCATTATATATAAGAACGATATCACCGATATATGACTACTCACAGAAATAATGACATTATAGAAGTCAGCCTAAAGATGAACCTTCAAAAGTTGGGTCCAAATTCATAGAGTTGAGTGCACATATATGCTTCGCATATTAGATCCCTTTTGATTTGCTTAGTTTTTATATAATGTCGTCCTCTTACCATGTCGGTGCAACATTAAACGCTTGAATGAGCTAATTCAAATTGAGCGCATCAAATATCGAGTGTGTGAGTGTAAGTGTATCTGTGTGTGGGTGTGAATGTAAGTGTATTATGAGGCTATGTGTTAAATAATGATGTCTATAGACATAGCATGTTATAAATATAGATTGCTTTTAGTCAAATGAATGAATGAACACCTATAACCTCCACTTTATACGTGTCATAGTTATATATGTATGTTATATATATAATATGACATATAGTGTAAATGTATTAGTATAGTGACAATATATATTATATATATATAGTGTCAATGTACTCATTGTTTTTAACATTTATCATGGTTAGGAATCAGTGCTAGTTTGCGTTGAAGAAAAATTCTGATTGATGCATTGTAAGTAAAATATGTGATATATTGCAAAATTAAATAATTACTTAGTAAAGTGTAATGTGATAAGTAAATATTAGGATACGTTAGTAAATACTACAAGGGTTGATCACTCGTAAAAATTTGGTTCTCAAATGGTAACGTTAAATATGAAATAACAAAAAGGTTGTGACTATATCTATAAAAATAAGTGAGCTATACGTAATAAATTATAGGGGTGGCCTAAAATTTACGGATGAGAGACCTAATTTGACCCATATTAGAAGACCAATAGGGTTGGTCGTGTGTTTATGTAACGTTTATAGTGATAAGTGTAATGTATAAGTATGTCTCAAAGTATCTAATGGTGAGTGTTAATTAAGTGTCATAAGTTAGATGTGTAGTATAATGAGATTGATGTGTGTATGTTATTAATTTAGTGTTATGTGTGTGATGTGTGTGTGTGTGACCGCTGATATATGGAAAGTAAGTTATAGGGACAGAATACTCAAATCGAGGCCCTTCTAGGATAAACAGGTAAGTTTAACCGGTATATTACTACATGACTGCATGCGGTTAACAATGAGTGATTTGCCTCAGACTACTTAATATTTGCAGGTGAACTATGGTATCTCAAGGATGAGCTGGGAGCCGGTCAAGGATTAGAGGGTGTTCTCGAATGATTGTTAGGGGTACAGAGTCTTTCTCTATTGGTTATTATTTCTGGTTGTATAGCTATAAAAGGGTGATATAAGCGCCTAGCAAACATCAAAAACTCAAGGCTGAGATCCCTAAAATAAACGGATAAAGCAGGAATATAAAGGTAGAGGATGAGAGTCGAGGAGTTCTCTCGAAATATAGACAGGCATGGGAACGGCATGGGCTCGGTCAGCGCTCTAAGGCCTAACATGTTCCGAGTGGCTGCTGAGCACAAGCTTTAAACATATAAGTAACATCTAAAAAAGGAGATATATAATCCCCCTAAAATACACAAAAATTCTATAACCGATGGAGGAACAAATAATTCGATGCACCATGGCCATGAGAAAAAATATAGGGTGCGCGGTAAATATTGTGACAAACTCACGTACTAACGTGTGTTCAGATCGTTCTAATCCGTTTGGCGCAGCCTTTTTATATGGTATAGCTATTGCAAAATTAGGGGTTGCCAAAAAATTAGGGTATCTCGAAAAAGATCTACGGGTTGCTCAAAGAACTATCAAACTGGAGGGGGCCCACAGAAATATAGGGTTCGAAGGGTCGCCTTAATACCAAGGTAGAGTCAAATTAAATAGGTGATGGTAATAAATAAGCCGCCTTTAAAGGTACAAAAAGAGTCAAATGGTGCTCAAAAATTGTCTAAGAGTCATAAATAGGTCAAGGTCAGTCAAAGGTCATTGATATCTAGTACCATGGTCTAACTAGTGACCCAAAGAAGGTACCTGATGGTCTTTCAGGTACAAGTAACTCAAAGAGGTCTCAATGGTATGTGTACATAAGTAGTCAATGGGAGCTAATTATAAGTTAAGGTATTATCTGTCTAAATAGGATCCTATAGGATTTACTTGCGAGGGTCAATGGCCTCAAAAATAGTAAAGCCACTAATAAATAATATTGGTCAAGGTATATATAAGGGCAGGTAAAAATTGGGTACTCAAAATAAATGTTAACACTAGTAAGTCTCAAATTAAAAGGTCAGAGATAGGTCGTTCAATAGTATATCTTATTATAATATATATATTAGTAAAGGTGGGATATTTTTTCGTTTTGGGTGGGTTATCATTTTTCGCTGGGTAGGTAGATTATTTTAATCGTCCCGGTTTGGGGTGGGTTTTTTTTGTGTACTAAACTACCAAAAAAAATCTAATATACAGCAGTAATTATAATATATATACTTATATAAAGATTTTACATTTATTAAAACTATATAACTAAAGCCAATATATTTTAAAATTTTACTTTAAATTTACTCAAAAACTGACGGTTTAGAGGTGCAATTAGATACTATTTATTTTGAAGTTTTACTATACGTTTATATAGATAAAAAAACTTTATAACTATTCCTTTCTTTCTTTGAAGCTTTCTCAACTTGGTTGCGATCATCAACAGATTTTCCCAGAGCTCATTGGGCTTCCATTCTCCGATTTAATACACTCGTTTTCTAAACGACTAACTTTTCCAGTAAACGGGACTCCGTTATTTTTCTTCTTTTATGTATAAGCTCAAGCGGGACCTCAGTGTCCGAGTTATCGATTATATTCGCGGTCTCAGTTATCTAGCTTTTAGTCTCTCGTAATTAAGCAATTTTCGTACAACATATCTTTATATACTATATATTATATATATCTTATATATTATATATATATATATATATATAAT
>JABUQX010039796.1:27500-30000 GCA_015478945.1 Trachelipus rathkii | reverse complement strand
ATTATAGGGAACAACAAGCCTCTTCAAACTAAGAATCTTACCACTACCAAATAATTTTCTCATTTCTATTATAAAACATATAGCTCTTAATTTGCTTTGGGATTAACTTATTATTTTTATTATTATTAAAAAATTATAATTAAGAGACTTAAGCCATCAAAAAATTTTGATAATTTAAATAATTTCGGGAAGGGCTACGGATATATATATACTATATCTATTATATATATATATTATATATATATATATTATATTATTGATATATATATATATATATATAGTATATATATATATATTATATATATATATATCATATATATATAATATATATAATATATTATATATATATAATATAATATATAATATATATATATATATATATATATATATATATTATATATATATATATTATATATATATATATATATTATATATATAATAAACTACTACATTACTTATTTCATGAACTTACATCTAGAATCATGCTACTAATTGAATGATTAGTTCTTCAAAATAGAAGCATCTGCCAGGTTTCGCGCTTCATTTTTCCTCTTTGTCTGATTTTATACTGCGAAAAGCCAGACAAAGCAGTTCCACGCTAACGTTTGCGTGGAGTAGAGCAAGTTAACAGCAATTTCAGCTTTCTTGTACATGTCTTGATACTCTTCGAAGTTACATAAAATGTTTCACTTCTTTTTCAAGTGCAGCAAAGAAATTTTTATTTAAAGTTATGGTAATATAGTGTAACAAGGATTCAGGAGGACCTTGACCTTTTTTCTGAAATAATCGACGCTTTCGAACTAAGCTCTTCAATATCTACAAGCTTTTTCATACTAATCTTCTGAACTTTCTAAAAGAATGAAACTTGAGAAGGTAAGTAACGGAGATAGTTGAAGTTTCATCACTTACAATATGTTTAGATGTATTCCTTTTCTTCTTGAACTTCCTGCCACCCTTTAACTACAATGGCCACATTGCAAAGTGCAGATTTATCTTTTTGTTGTTGTTCTTCAGTTAAGCTTCCTGTAGATTGGAATCAATATAACTACAGCTAGTATAATATCATTGTCAATGAGAGAAAATTTCTCTTCGTACCTTGGAGTCTTTTATTCCTTCAGTATCTAAATTAGAATGGTATAAGGTTGAAGGTTGAATTTAATAGAATATAATCCAAATTGAACATAGGTGCTGGTTAAAAATCTTCGAAGTTTGCAATTACATTTTGTTGATGTGGAAGTCGAAAGTCAATAAACTTGCATGAAGTGATTGAAGTCATTCACAGAGTCACAATTTATACCTTTTGTCAGTTTTAAAATTTTTCCCGACTGCCAAACTCCTATCTTGAAGTTTACCGACTCCGACCTCCGACTCCGACTCCAACCTCTTGAAAAATTAACCGACTCCGAACTCCGGACTCCCACCCTCTTCAATTACCGACTCCGACTCGACTCCGACCCACCCTCTCAAAACTACGACTCCGACTCCACCTCCGACTCCGACTCCGACTCGCAACCCTGCTAGCAGTCAGGGGTGTAAAACAATCATCGCTCGAGAAAGTCTACAACCAACCTTCGGAGCACGGGCGGGAACTTTGGAAAACTGCACTCGGAATCGAAAATGGAATATGGCATATGGAAAATTACAAAATTTAAGACGGCAGCAATAAACATTGCACATATCGAGATAAAGAGGGGAGGTAAAAATAACTAAGGAGGACAGGATAGATGTCTTTTGGATGGCTGAGACAAGACCCTTGGATAGTGATGGAGGAGAAGATATAGGGGAGAATACAACTATGCAATGTACTGCGGAATAGAAGAGAAAAGGAAAAAACACGCAGTACATTCAAGACGTTCGATGTTAAACGAGAGATTGATAAGTGCAAACTCTGAATGTAGGAGAGAATAGAGTCCAAATTTACCAGGCGTAAGCAACTCAGCAAGGTTGTAGTTGAGGAAGAGAAAGGAACAATTCTCAAACGTACTAGAGGAGTAAAAAAAAAAACAAGGTGGAGGAGACGAGCTTGTTAATGAGGAGATTTTCAATGGAATGGTAGGGAGAGAGCCGAGAAGGAACAGAGAACACATCTAGGATATTTGTAAAGATGACCAAAAACCCAGAGAGAGAGAAAAACTGACTGACTTTTTGTTGTTAGAAAATGGTTTGAAGATAAATAGCTGATTTTTTTTTATGTAGGAAAAATATAAATTCAAGATAATACGGAATCAACGGACTGGTACAGCTTGATCAAAAATCATAATAGAATACATCATAAGTTCTGACAAGAGAATAATAAATAATGTAAAGGTAATTCCGGGTGTGAGCTTGGATGCTGACCACAGACTACTAGTAGCAGATCTGAAAGTCAAGAAGATAAAACAGCCCCAGAGCAAAAGAAGAAGAGTAATTAATACTAAGGAATTGCAAGACTAGGAGAAAAAGATTGAATATCAGACTAGATTAATGGAGAAACTGGAGAGTCGAACGGAAGAGGAGAGAG
>JABUQX010039796.1:0-25000 GCA_015478945.1 Trachelipus rathkii | reverse complement strand
GGTATGAATCTGTGCTTTACGAACTTTCTCTCTAACTGATTTGAAAAATCAAGAAAAGGAATTGTAATTGCTTGTTTCTTTTCGTATTACATTGTTTCTGACACTGAGCGTATTCATTTCTTCATTAATTAACAAAACACAAGTTCTGTTGCAACTTTGCAACTTTCACAATACTTGAAAAATTTTCATCGATTTTTGAGAGAAAATCTTTCAAAGCAAACATCACATTTTCAGTAGGATCAAGAGCAGTTGCTGTCAGTAATGATGGAGACTGCAATGTAGTACATAATAGAAAAGTGAAGGAGAATAAAGTTGAAACCATAATTAAGCTTATAACCTATTCGTTCGTGATTACAGATTTAAAAAGATTTGAGTTTCTTCAAAAAGGTTCATTATCTTGATCCATCTTAAATTCCTGAAAAGCTTCAGCAATTGCTTTAAAAGCTCCTTTAAATCGTAACAATCCATCGTAGCTTTCCACCCACATTGTTTCCTACATTCCATTTTAGTTTTGTTCATTTTTTCACTGGGAAAATCTTTCCTATTTTTTTATTAAAATGATTTTCGCCTTGATAAACTAAATTGGTTTCCAGTAGTTTTCACGTGCCAATAAAGTTTTTAATGTGTTGTATTCCATATGAATGTCAGCAGCAACGAACATGCAATGCCGTTGTATATTTTCGATAGCTTCAACACTTCTATCTAAAACTTTTCTTAATTGCTGCTGCACATGCGTCTTTGGCCAATCAGAAAGTCCCAATCTATTTCAACCTTCGTAGTACTGTCTCAGCTAGAGATTCTCTTTTTTTTTTTGAGCAGCCAAGAACTAAACCTAAGAAATCTTCACGAACCATAAATATGTTTTCCAAATTTCTACTAATATATGCTCTTAATTTGTTTTGCTTATCATTTTTATTACTCTTATAAATTAAAATTAAGAGACAACCCATCAAACTATTTTTTAATTTAAATAATTTCAAACCCCTTTAGCTACAAGCCTTGTAATATATTATATATTATATATATATATATATATATATATAATATATATATATAGTATTATATATAATAATATATAATATATATATATATATATATATATTTATATATATATATTATATATATATATATATATATATATATATATATAATATATATTATATATATATATATATATACTATATATATATATATTTATATATATATTATATATATATATATCTTATATAATTAATATATATATATAATATATATATATATAATATTATATATCTCAGAATGTCCTTATTTAAAAGTAAATTGCTATTTTATGAATGTTTATATTTTAGCTTAAAAAGTTATAAGAACATTAATATAAATGATGTACCTATATAATAAAAAAAAACTTCCTGCAATCGTTGTATTTAATGGTAAAAGAAAAATCATAAGGTTTTATCTTTTTTTTACCCATATATTAAATCAATCGGTCTTTGTTTTGTTTGAAAATGACGTTTTTTCCTATCCAGTTTTTCAAAAGCATAAAATGTTTTTCAAATACTTTAATAATGAAACGGGATTTATATAAATAAAATAAAAATGTTTTAGTATAAACTATAATATCGGACTCTATGTATACGAACTCTGCATTCATCCTTGAACAAGGTTTAATATAACACATAATAGACAAGACGAATGCAAGTTTTGATTTAAGCACCACAGTACTCAGTCTCGTATCCTTCTTCATTTCCAATCTAACGCTATGTAAGAGTCGATTTAACCACGACTTCAAACATCAGCTATGTACTCTGGGCAATTTATTTCGTCTTTTTCCTAGGGATCCCACCCCTCCTGGGGGTTCACAGACACCATTGAGAGTTCTGGAACTCTCAAAATCGGAATCTATTTCGTTGAAAACATATAGGAGGACTCCCATCTTGGCTTATTATATGCTTATTTCAAAGTTTGACTCATGCACCGACTTCAGGTCCTGCTCAGCCCACCTAGAAACCTCAGTCAGATTTTAGTCATTCTGACTTCAAAAGCGGCTCCACCAATGTTTGAAACTCATAAATCAATACATAAAGGTAAAATAAAACAAAGTTAAGGAAATTCGTGAAGCATGTCGACCTTTGACTTGAATTCTCTTATGGTCTAGAGTTTCATAAGCTCTAAGACTGCAACACAACCCCTAGGAACAACTAATGTGACACCTAAAGTGTCAAAATCTAGCGATTTTAAGGAAAAACCAAAGTCATGTTGGCCAATAACTTGGATTTCCGACTCTGAAACCCATAAAAATTGCTACGCTAGCTCTGAAAACCTATATTTTGTCGTAAAAAGTGTTAAAATCCATCAATTTTTGAAAAACACCCACACCCACACCCACACCCACCCATACACACACACACACACACACACACACACACATATATATATATATATATATATATATATATATACTATATAATATATATATTATAATATATAATATATATATATCTATATAGTCACCTTGAAAATAATGTAAAATATCATATAATATAATTAGTAGATAGATATATAAATATATATATATATATAATATATAAGATATAAATATATAATATATATATATAATATAATATAATATATATAATATAGTATTATAATATATATATATATTATTAAAGAGACGTTAAAAATATTCATCTATATATATAAAATATATATAAAATATTATTATATATATTATATTATATATATATATAATATATATTTATTATATATATATATATATATATATATATATATAGATATATATATACTATTATATATATATATCACAAAGCAAAAATACTAAAATAAACTAATATATTTGCGTCTATTATGTAGAAACTCCCTAAATATTTGAGTTCGGAACACGTAGTAGATAAGAAATCTCTCTGTAAAAATATCCCAAACAAAATTTATCAACTGTTATGTTTGAACTCGTAGCTCTGTGGTTGCAGTTATTATACGACTATATTATGAAGGTACTGGTTCGAGACGACTCGTAAAAATTTTGAAAATAAATAATATAATAAATTGAAACTTATATTAACTAATATAACTATAAATATTTTAAAAGTATAATATATATTATATATATATATATTATATAATATATTTAATTATATTAAAAATTAGATTATTTAATATAATTATATATAATTCTGATGAAATTACTGGTTCGTCTGAATTATCTGTCCTGTCTTTCAATGCAGTGTGTTGTGTTTCTGTCTCCCAGCGCGCGGCCCTCGCAGTCCCCAGGCAGGACATAATAGACAAACAACAAAACCAGTCACGTAGCACCAAAATACGTAATGAGTACAATACGGACAGTATATGTTAACCAACGATCTATAACAACAAATTACTAAGTATTGCCAAAATATAAGGAGCTAAAAAGATCTAAATAAGGCAGACTAAAAGAAATAAGGAGCCCTTAAAGAGCACCGGCAAGCATCGCCCCAGCAGCCTCCAAACCCATTCTCATTTCTGATGATTACTATATTATATATATATAGATAGTGGGGATAATAGTATAAGTAATATATATATATATATATATATATAATCTATATAGTATAATATAATATATATATTATATATAATAATTAAATATATATATGACCCTTCACAGTGATATTGGCGGCAGATTCATCAGAGCGAGCTCTGAGCAGGAAAGGCAGTTTACAAAAGTTATTTTTTTGGAGCAGAAAAGTGCAGATGTAGAATCACTTACGTTTAATGCAAACACGCTTGGTACGTCCGATATCTAAAAAATATCGATAAATCGATATATCGATATTTAAAAAAATATCAAAATCGCCTTCGAGATATTATCGCCAGGAAAAATATCATATTCGACATATCATATTTTCATATATTATAATTCATTATAATTTGATATTTATAACATAAAATTATATTATAATATATAATATAATATAACTATAATAAATAATATATATATATATTATATATAATAATATATATAATATATAGTATATATTATATAAATTAGATACCACATTAGTTAAAAACAACGATAGTTACACTAAAATTGAATACATTTTTTGAATCAGGGGCAAATTTCAGTTATGGAAAGTACAAAATAAATAATTTAAACTAACAGAAATAAAAAAAATTAAATAAAACAAAGCATATAGGTTGCACGAGTTTTTTATTTTACAACGGCAGAAATGATTTTGTTAACGATTATGCATTCTTAAACAAGAAGCAGTGTTATTTAACCATATTAAGATCAACTACACATAAAAAATCATATATACTATATATATATATATAGATAATTATATATATATATATACTATATTATATATAGGTATATATATATATATATAACTATATAGTATATATATAGAATATATATATATATATGTACAATAATAAAATATTCGATGTCCCGTTCGTGTGGCGTTAGTAACTTGTCCATATATGATATATAATAATATATATATATATATAATATGGTATATATATATATATATATATATATTATACGTATAATTTTATAGGATTACATATTATTAGATCTCACTCAACAGAGAGATAAGCTTGAATTTATTAATATATGAAGCAGGACGTAATTGTACAGAAGAAAAATAGGTAGAATGGAAAAAGGATCTCCTCTCAATCTTCAAACTTTCAAGTTTCCAATTCCAAAGAGTGAAGACTAAGTTTGCTAAAGCGTTGATGTGTCTTGAGGAAACTGGGTTGTGTTTTGACTTTTGTGGACGAGTGAATAAAATTAAATTAAAAATTTCGCCGGTATTCACTAGGAAAATTAAACAAAATCCATAAAAATACACTTTTTTTTCGTATTAAAAAATGAAAATATAATTTATTAAGATATAGATAATTAGGAATATTTCAAAATGATTTTCTATTTAAGCACAAAATAATATTGGTTCAACAAATTAAATCTAAAAAGGGGATAGAATATCTGATACTGGACGAGTCTGGGGGTCTTAAGAAAAATTATAAATATTAAATAAATAAAAGAAAGAATAGTTTCAAGAGCGGCGAACGGAGTCGATACGGATTATACATTAAAAAATTCTGGTAGTGACTGTAATTCCAATCCTAATTTGTAATAGCTATATAAAATCGTTTAATTAGTTAAGATGACATATTTAGCGAACCAATTTAAATCGCCCCAGAAATAATATACTAGCGGTACTCGGGTATGTTAACTGTTAAACAACTCACAGGAGTCCTGGTCCCCCCCCCTATTTAGATTTCTCCAGATAAGATGTAATTCTCGTCCCAACACGACACTGAACACAGCTCCATAGGACTACACGTAAATCAGGAAGCGCTAAGTTTCGAGTGGACGCAAAAGTTTTGTAATAGTCTCAAATAAATAATAAAATTAAACACACAGTATAAATGTGAAATAAAACTATGATGGCTATTTTTAATTCCTTTCCTTTTATATCAATTTATGCTCAGACGTTATTTGCCATTTTTTACAATAATATATATCTATATATAATAATAATATATATATATATATATATATAGTTCTACAACATTATATATATATATATAATATATAATATAGAATTATATTTAATAATAACATATATATATTAATTATATAGCTATATCATATTATAAATATATAATTATATTATATAGATATATCATATATATTATATAGTATATATATATATATATATATATAATAAATATAGTATATATATATGATAATATAATATATAATATATATAATATATATAATATATATATATCGTAATATATATATTACAAAGCCCAATACTTTTCATCTAATGCACCTAAAAATACTAACTGATTGATATGTTCGGAAGTCAATCTATTCCTCATTTGAGCCAAACATTGTTTAATACATTATACTGTTCGTTTGACGAGACTAACCGGCGCATTACAGAAGATATTCAACTGCTATACATAAAATAGCAGAAAAGCATTTTTACTTATCATTCAAAAAATTTATTGGGGTCGCATATCACTTACACGAATAACTGAATAGTTATTAGTGAATACTCAGAAGACAATTTTGATTCTATGCTGTAGTGTGCCATGTCGATTCCCTCCCTCTCCCTATTGGTTTCCAAAAAGACGAAAATTCTAAAACCCAAATTTTCGGTTTATTTTTATACACGACATTAGGGACGAACGAAGAACGAAGAACTAAAAGATTTATCAGAGTGTCGGGAGAAGGGGATAAGATTTTATATTTTCCGCTTTAAAAAATTTTTTTTTAACAAGAATTCGTGCTCGCTATTAATAAAAAATATCTATAATATTCTTATATCGCCTAATAAAATATCGCCCAAAATATGCGATATATCGATCTGATGGTTTTGCCTTCAGCTATTACTACTATTTTTGGCCATCCTACTTTGACCGGCTTGATCTCCTATTCGAAATGTTTTATGAGATTGACCATTGCATAGTTAAACAAATCTGTCACTTTACATGTTCATTGCTCCATATTAATGGTACAATAGACAAATGTAACAGAACCATAAATTTAGGGAGAGAAAGATCACCAATATCGTTCTCTCTCATCATTTTTATTTTCTTGAGCTGTCATTGTCGAGATAGGAATTATTAATACTTCTTCAGGAAGTTATTACCCGATCAGAAGGATTGACAATGACACAGTGTTGACATATTTTCCTAATGATTATCTCTCAGATGAATTGGCGCTGGCTCATACAAATCATTATCAATGCATAAATAGAATCCAATGGATGGGAAGACATTTATTTTATCATCAGAGTGGCCGTACTGGCAAAGAGATTCATTAAGTGTATGGGCTCCTGAAATCTATGAACGTTAGGAAGGCAGGCTGGTGACCGGACAGCATTCCTCCCCGATAGGCTGAGTGTGCTTCCGTGCTGCCCTCCCTCGTTCAACTCTATTACTCTATTGCTCTAATACTAATACTTACCTCCAGGTATGAAAGCACGCACGTCCAACCTTTCCGAAAAAAGAAGCAGCTTCTACCTTCTAACTAATTCCTATAAGCTCCATCACTTGTATTCTATCTTAAGATCTTTGAAACCCTTCTCAACTCTATTGCTATGATCATCTGGAATCTCATTCACTTCTTTCCGTTCGCCAGTATGGCTTTCGGCGCTCGAAGTCTACTGGCGATATACTTTCCTATCTTACTGATTTATGGTTTTCCCTCTTAGGAACTACGGGAGACTTGCTTGGTGGCTCTTGACATATCCAAAGCATTTGAGCGGGGATATGCACGCGGCACTGCTCTAGAGCTCCCCGTCCTTGGGCTCCCTCCTTCTTCTTTGAATTAACTTATGTCACTTCTTTACAAACCGCTCAATATCTGCTGTTTAGTTGATGGGCGACTTTTTTCTTCTTCCTTTTCTTCCAATATTGCTCTTCTCATCATTTTATTTCCTTGTACTGTCCATTGTCGAGGATATTAATATTCTCTTCAGATTATTACGAGAGGTGATCAAGCAGTGGTTGCTGATTTATCCTATTGATATCTTCAATGATTGGTAGTACAATTATACAATTGTAGAATAGAATTCTCATGGATGGAAGTACATTTTTTTGAATCATGGAGAGTGGCCGTTACTGGCAAAAATTCATTAAGTGTATGGGCTCCTGAAATCTATGAAGTCTAGGAAAGGCAGGTGGTCCGGACAGCATTCCTACCCCGTTTTGAGTGTAGTTGCTTTCCGTGCTGCCCTCCCTCGTTCAACTCATTCTCTCTTAGTTCTCAATACTAATACTTTAACCTCGCATTGTGGGGAAGCCACGACATCCAACCTTATTCTAAATAAAGGAAGCCCTCGACCCATCATAATTGCCTAAGATCTCACCTTGGTATTCTATCTAAGATCCTTTTTGAAACCCTATTCTCAACTCTCATTTTCTATGAATCATCTGAACTCATTCACTTACCTTCCTGTCCCAGTATGCTTATTCGCGCTCGAAGTCTACTGGCATTATACTTTCCCTCTTACTAATTTATGATTTTTCCGCTCTATGGAACTAAACGGAGAGACTTGCGTTGGTGGCGCTTGGAACATACTCCAAAGCAGTATTGACGGCCTATGCACGCGTCACTGCTCTAAGCTCCCTTCCTTGCGGCTCCTCCTTCTCTTTGATTACTTATTCGAGCTTTCTGTTCAAAACGCTCAAATATCTGCTGTTTGATGGGCGACTTCTTTCTTCATTTTCTGTCAAATAGTGTCCTCAGGTTCTCTTATCTCTACTTTTCCTACTTTCATAATGCTCTTCTCACTCACATCTTAACTCTATCCATCATTGACATGACTCGACCCTTCATTTCTCAACTCATTTAATTTCTGCTCCCTCTTTTATACTTTCTAAATTGCTCGTCTTAATTCTTTCCTGTTCTATTATCGCTATTTGAAGAAATTCGTATGTCGTGCTGAACCTGGAAAATCATATCTTTTAAAATCAATTCTACAAATCTCCCTCTAAGACACCTTCTAACTTTCCTATATCTTTCAACGGTTCTCTACCTTTTGACATCTTGGCCTTAACATTAAACAAAAAAATGTCTTGAAAGCCTCACTCACAACGGTGCAGGCAACTAAATATATGAAACGGGAATTTCTGTTTAGATACCCGAGGACTTTTATTCATCTTCTCATTCACTCCAAGCTATACAAAAGCGCTCATCCGCCCTTGTAGAGTAACTGCTCTCATATCTGGAGGGAGGCCCTGGTTTCGCCCGGCTTTGGATAGAGTTCGAGTCAAAAGGCCAAAAGCTTATAAAACTTTCTGTTTGTTTCCGTTTCCACTTGACCCCACCTCCGCGGCGTGCATGTTTGTGCTTTATCCTCTTTCTATTGTGCTACCCAGCGGGCAGGTGCCGAGGGACTTACTTACCATTCGCGTACCACCACTTGACGTCGCCCTCGTAGCACTAGGGTGCTGTGTCTGCGGCTAGAATTTTGTGTATATGGTAAACTCCAGACTAGTCTCCCTGGTGCTTCTTCTTTCTGCCATCCTCTGTTCTGTGGAATTCCTCTTTCCTGCTCTGTTTCTGCGAATTTAACCACACTATGATTTTAGTATTAAAAAGCTAATATCAAATCATCAGAAATAAAACAATAGCTTTAGTGTTTTAAAATGTTATTTTCTAGAATGATTATTTTGACTTGTATGTTGAGTAAGCGAAACAGGTTTAAACAAACGTAAAGCGTTTTCGTTTTGGCCAATATTCTTACACTTTCTTACGAAAATAAGAACGTTCCTCAAAAAAGAAACGTTTTTTTGTCACAATTTTAAGACAAAATTTGAGATATTATTCACCAACGTAAGAATATTGGACAAATTCTTAAGTAATTGCTATTCCTTATCCTTACCGAAAAATTTCTATTCCTACGAAAATGTAAACAAAGAAAATGTTGGCAGATAGTTCTATGAAAATTTTTTTCTTTTAATTTTTTTTTACAATGAATCATATTTTATTTTTATTAATACTCTAAGAGTATGAGATGTTGTAAATATTGTTGTATGTTCACAATTTTAATTTATCCTTAAAATATTCATTAAAAAAAAGCAATAATACTGTTTTCACAACGTGGTAGGCCCCGTTGAAGATGGTTCCTTGAATAAAAATGGCTTTAATTTCAGCTTTGCCAATTTTTGATGAAAAGATTTTACAATGATGCACTTTTGTTTGTTTTTTTTTTGTAACAAATACTGATATGTAGATATATTTTATATAATATATATTATATAATATTATAATATTAATATATAGATATATATATATATAGATATAATATAATAGTATATTAGATATATAATATAAATATATATAATATTATATATACAAAACACCATATCCCATTACTGCAGGGTGGTGTTGGTGCGATAAGTTCTCATAACTTATCTTTACAGTTTACGAAAAAAAAATTTGAAATGCAACCACCTGCCACGCAAAGGTATGAACACAAATGATAAAATTTTAAAATTTATCTTCCTTTCCCGAACGAATATTTCTGAAAATGATGCCAACTGTTGCAATATGTAAATTTCATTTTTTTATTTTAATTTTTATTTTGTATTTCATTCGAAATAAATAATAAAAAGAAATTTTGTAGAAAAATGTTTAGAAACTAATCTTATTTATAATTAAAATATTTCAAAAATAAATGCTTACATGGTGGATACTGAAAGTTTATCAAAATATTACGCTTTGCTAGATATGAAACTTCAAATCCTAAAGTACTCTTTTCTTAAAATACAATCCACAAAGTAGTTGTTTAGTAATTTCCTTCTCTGATTTACAATTCTGTAATATGTTAATCCTTCCAGATTTGTCAACATTTTTCTGCAGTCTTTCCGGTGCCTATTTCCTTTCTTGCTCCTTCTGTTTCACCGCATGTCCCACATCGAATGACAGTCATCATAATATATATATATATATATATATATATATAATATTATATATAATATATATATATACTAATATATAATAATATATTATATAATATATATATATATATATATATATATATATATATATATAATATATATATATAATATATATATATATATATATATATATTATATATATATATATATATATATATATAATATATTAATATCATATATATTATATATATATATATATATATATATATTATATAATTATAATATATATAGCTCAAACATGAATTATTTTAAAAGTTCACAATGGGTAGGCTAAGAACTACTTATATAATATATTATTATATATATTAAATATACTATATATCATAATATATATATATATGTTTATATATAATATATAGTAATATATATAATATACTCATAAAATATATATATAAATATATATATATAGTAATAATATATATATAATTATATATATAGTATATATATATATATAATAGTACTATATATATATATAGTAATATATTAGATATATATAATATATTATGACATTTGAGCTGATGCCTGTAAACTATTGAGAGTTTTTTTTTATGTTGAAAAAGATATAAAAATGCAGTATAATTGACAGAAATGCTTCGGCTGTGAAGCTCCAGATTCATTTCCTTTTGTTGTATTTTTGTATTAAAAATTGTATGAACTTATTCGAATTGTGTTTAGTTAATAATTATTTTCTTAGGTACGAATTTTTCGTTCAAATAAAATAAAATGATAATTACTTTTTACTTATTAAAATGAAATGATAACGGTTGTACAAATAACTAAAAAGGCAACATGATAGAAAAGAAGCCATGAGAAATTATCTCGAAGAGATATGCACACTTACAGGAAAACAGAATACATATTTGGAATCAGCGTATAAGCTTATCTACGAATGTTAAAAAAAAAAAAAAAAAAAAACTCGAAAGTACGACGCTTTACAAAAATCAATATACATATTGAATCAGCGTATAATGCTATTATAATGCAAATCTTTTATGATAATATTAAAACTAACGAATACCCAAGGGTAGACCGCATTGATACCAGGAGTCGGAGTCTCTCGGCCTCTAGATGGACCACGGGGGGACTTGTCCCCCTCTGTCCCATCGGCTCGAGCCCCCTAATGGAAATATATTTTCTTGAACTTCAATTTTTAGCTCGAAGCCTATGGGGACAGAGGGCTGGGGGACGAAACACTTACATATAATAGACTTTATACGCTGATTCCAAAAGTTATTGTTTTCTTAATGTGTTCGTAATTTTCGAGTTTTTTTTTTTTTTTTTTTTTTTTTTTTTTTTTTTTTTTTACATTCCGGTAATAGCTTTATACGCTGATTCCAAATAGGTTTGGTTTTCCTGTAAGTATCATACATTTCGATGATAATTCTACCTGCCCTTATTCGGAATTATCTGCCCTTAAAAAATAGTTATGTAAACTGGATAAAGTTTAATAAAGTACCAAAATCGTTCAAAATATTTTTTGTTATCTCTCCTTTCCGTGTCTCCTCTCCTCTCTCTCTCTTCTCTCTCTTTCTATATATAATAATTAATATATATATTATGTAATATATATATAGTATATATAATATTATAATATATATATATAATATATATAGTATTATATATATATATATATTAAACTATTAATTATAAAGGGAAAGTTAATTTAAAATTTTAACTGCTCCACCTTTACTAAAATTCAGTAGAGATATCTATATAATTTATTTCACCCAGACATCAAAAGAATTAAACAAATGTAAATAGATAACCTTAAATTATCATGAGCTCAGAGATAACTAACCATATATATTATAGGAAGATATATAATATACGTATATAAGTAATATAATAGTATAGTAATATATATTATATATATTATATATTAGTATATAGTATAGAAAATATATATATGTATATAACTGTAATAATATATATATATATATATATATATAATAATATATAGAATATATTATATATATAATAATAATATATAATATATATATATATATAATGTATAATATATATATTATAACTATATATTTATATATACAAGTGCTATATATATATATATATATATAAATATTATAATATAATAAAGTATATTAATATTTACTGTAATATTTATTTACATTCTTTAATTAAAGATAAAATGTATAAAATCTAGTGAAAAGATTTCTTGCTTTACCAATGAAGTATTTATAATTAAAGCATTTTCAGAATTTGGCGATTTTCGTCAACTTCGTTATGTTTTTTAATAAGCGTTTTAGAATCTGAAGGTAAAAATTTGAATATTGTATTTCAAACGTTGTTTTAGCAAATAATCAACACTAACTTCCATTTCCATCTATATGCTTAATAACTCCAAAAAATGATATTAAGAAGTATAATATATATAATTACATATCTATTAGAATAAAAGCAAAATTTTTAATCTAACATTAATTATGAATGATAATATAATATATATATAATATATATATCATATATATATATATACAAATGAAATTAATTAAAATTGCAAGTGCAACACATGGTTTCCAAAGAAATTTTAAAACAAAAACTATTTCATGACAACAGTCTAATACGCACGAAATATTACAGAAGCGGAGGCCGGCCGACCCCCGTTTGTATCTATGCGAGTATAAGATATATTTTATTTCAGCTACGCCTATGGCGCGTAGGAAAGTTAAGCAGTGTATAGGGATATGCAAGAGATAAATACCCTCATTTTTGCGATTTATATATTTGCTTTTAAGGATTTTGCTAGAGTAATTTCTTTGGTTTCTTATTATTTAACATTTTAGTAGTTATTTTATATTGTCTTAATTAAATAAATTCTTAAAAATAAGATAGGCAAGGCCTACCAGCCTATTCCTTAACTACGCCACTATGATATAGTAATATATATATATAATATAGACATATATATATAATAAAGATATTATATAATATATATATATTATATATATATATATATTAGTAATATTATAATTATAAAATGTAACATTTACTTATTTGGCCACTTGGAATCGGAGTCGGATCTTAATCAAAGTCTTCCACATAGGAGCCTTTTATATTTACATAATAGGATGTTTTAGGGGCGAATATGAATTTTTTTTTACTGGACTACCTGAACCTAACCTAACCTTACCCAAACCTAACCTAACCACCTAAAACAGGTGTGTGGCGTTAAGTAACTTTTGCGCATATATATATATATTATATCTTATTTATTATTTATTATATTAATTATAATATATATATATATATATATATATATATATTATTATATTATAAATAAATTATCATATTATATATATATAGTATAATAATAATATATTATATATATATATATATACTATATATATCATATTATAGTATATATTAAAACATTACAAACACTGAAAATTTACCTTAAGAGTAAGGAAGAAGAGGCAATAATCTTCTTCCTCCTTCTTGTTTTCTAAAGTCTCAAAAAATCTAAAATATTCTGACACATCATCATTATTCTCATTCTTTATAAAAATACTCTCCAAATCTTGAAGTCCATTTCATAACAACAGCCTGATTGTTTATAACTGTGGCAAACCAAGTTTTAAAAAAATAAGATGTCACGCGGTCGAGTAGTAGGCGCCGGATATTGAGACGAAAATGACCGCGGACCTTTTTGACCTTTTGCTGACTCGCGACCTTTTTTGAGCTCGATAATTTTTTACTTGACCTTGACCTTGTGGCGCTTGACTTTTGTTTCGACAAAACCCTTTGGTCTCCAATGGTGCATTTGCCACGGTATTTTTCGGCACCCTAATTTTTTGGCAGCCCTAATTTTTTGCAACCCAATTTTTTCGGCAACCCTGATTATTGGCAACCCTATCGAAAAGGTTTCCCAACACGGTTGCGTAAGCTAACCTTGGATACGTATTGCCCCCTATTTACGGCCACCCTTAATTTTTCGCATGTGGTCAATTTTTGGCCCCGATAATTATATTTGATACTTCATTTAGGGCTTAGCCCTATTTTTATGTTTTGAACCTTTTTGTCCTTCCCCTTTGCTCCAAAGCTTGGAGAAACCATGGGTCAATTTTGACCACTTAATTTTTTGTCCTTCATGGATCAATTTTGACCACGGAGTTAATTTATGTCCTTCCTTTAGAGGCTTAGCCCTTTTTGATGTCTTAATGACCTGTGATTTGAACCTATATTTAGCCTTGACCTTGCCATGAACCATAGTAGTCAATTTTGGCCCACCGCCAATTTTTCTGTCCACTCCGTGCCCACCCGTGCAACATATTTCCGTGCCTATACTTGAAAGCCGCCATGTCATATGAATCTATCTCTAACTTGCAACAACGTACAGACACGTGCGCGCGCACATCCACACATCACACCACACACACGACCACACCTCATTGATACACACATTCACTATGGTACTTACATTTACCCATAGACACTTAATTTACACTCGTATACTCACGTACAAACACACAACCAATCCTTTGGTCCCATGGGTCAATTGTGACCCACGGTAATTTTTTGTCCTTCCTTTAGGACTAGCCTTATTTTAGATGTCGTTGTAACCTTGTTTGACCATTTGCATATTTCGCTTCTTGACCTTGCCGATATCCATGGGGAGTCAATATTTTCGAACCCACGCAACTTGAGTCTATTGATGGTTCCCAACCACGTAAGAAGTAATCTAGTAATGTTCTATTGAGCTATGATGGAGGCCAGTGATTGCCAGAGGAGTGCCAAGTGATTGCCAATGAGTGCAATGGTCAAGTGAGTGCAATGAGTACCAAGGGATCCACATTAGTGCCAAGGTGGATACAAATGCCAACTGAGTGCCACTTTCTTTCAAGCTTTTTTAGCCCTCCCCTTGAGCGAGAAAGCCCTGAAATATGCGGTGTTCTACCCCTGGTATATAGTATGAGATCGGTTGGTATATTAAAGTTTGCTACGGATGCTTCCTACCTATGAGTTAGTCTTTTGTCTAAGAACTATATACAGCACATACACTACGACACTGGATATACGACATCACTATTAACTTATACACACGTATTGACACTTACTATTAAACCGAATATACAACTTTACACTCAAACCCACACACAGATGTACACTTACACTGTAACACTCACACACTACGATATTTGATGCCTCTAACTTTGATGCCCAACTTTGATGCCTGGCAATCTTTTGATTCCCAGCATAAATGCCTCAGACATTGATGCCGTCAACTTTGAGAGGTTTCTTACTTTGATGACTCAATCTTTGATGACTATCTTTGGATACCATTTTAATTGATAGATGTCATCTTTAGATGAAATCACCTTTTGGATGGCTAATCTCATACCGGCACATCAAGAACAGAGTTAAATTAATGTGTCGTTCCCCCTAGTTCATGAATTGAACACCGGCGCCGCATTGCGCCCTTCCGCAGTCAAAGACAGGCCGCCCCGCGACCCGCATCGTGCCGATCCGCACGCGTCCAGCCAGCTCGAGCCCCCGCCGCCGCGTCGCCGCCCGCCGCCGCCCGACGCCGGCGTGCGCCCGCAGGCGCCATGGTTCCGCGCTCCCGCCCGCACGGGTGCGCCCGCAGGGCGCGCTTCAATGCAGCGAGATCGCCATTATATTATACTATAGTCATTCATTTTTTATTTAATACTTAAACATTTCAAAGAGATTCTCCTTTTTCAATAAATATACTATGAGTCATCATTTTATTTCATACATTAAATATTTTATTTAAAAACATTTTTCGGCGAACCTGAAACTGTAAACTCATACAGAGCCTATTATTTTATCACCAGTATTATTTATTAAACATTATTTTTACTTTAATACGTTGTTAATTTATTAAATTTTTAAAAATGTATGTAAGAAGAAAAAAATCCAGTGTCTGACTATATAATCATTTTATTTTATTCCAATTGTACGAAATTTTATTAAAAACAGTTAACATTACATACCTTTAAGCAGTTAATCAGTAAATCAATAGATTTGTGACCTAACACCAAGGGGGATATTAGCTAGCTTTGTTTTACTGTTTATGCTTAACTCATGTTATTACTGCTTAACTTCTGTATTTACATCGCTTTAACTCATGTTTACTAGCTTTAAGATCAATTATTTATTAACGATTAACAACCTTAACGCAGTAGAATCAGTAACATCTAATAGAGCGTGTGACCAGCACATAGGCTTAGATGCTTTTTGTGTACCTAGCTTTACTGCTTAACTCATGTTTTACTGCTTTAAACTCATATTGTTTTACTGCTTTTAATCATATATTTAATATAACATTACATTACCTTAAGCAGAATTCAGTAAATCAATAGAGGGCTGATCCTAACACCAAGGGGTAATTAAGTATCTTGGTTTTACTGTTTTACTAGTTTAACGTTCTGCCTTTATCTGCTTATAACTTCTCTGCTATACTGGCTTAACTTTCTGCTTTACTGTTTTATCTTTTGCTTTACTGTTTTAACTCATTATATTTATTAACATTATGTTTTATTTTTTTTAATACTTTATTATTTTATTATTATTTTTATTTATTTTTATATTTTTATAGTTATTTTTAGTATTTTTTTAATTTGATTTTATTATTATACTTAGTGTATTTACTTCATGCCTATTTATTATTATTAGAACACACATTCACTATGACACTTATATTCACTTATCACACATGGACACTTATACACACATCACATATAGCACTAACATTTTGACCAAAGACGACTGTGACAGTACACTGTATACACACGCGTCGCACACAACACACACACACCACACACACACACACACATTACACTTATAGACACACATTCACTATTGACACTTTCACACATTTCACTCATGACACTTACATTTAGCCCATTAGGCACTTTACATGTCACTTTATATTCGAACACAACCGACACACCACCACACAACACCACTAACACACAGATTACTTACACACGCAGAATTTCCTTACACTCCACACACAGATTACTTAACACAGCGCAGCATTTAATACATCATATAAAGTATAAATTATTAACATTTTATGGTGTTAATTCAAACACTTACATTTATATACATTCAATATTACTCAAAAATTATTATTCAAGTTTCTTACAACACATTCATATAATAAATATCAACTGAATTATTCTTTGAAACAATAGTATATTATTATTTAACTAGTTTAATATTTTGTTTATAAATTTTTAACTATTCATTTTTTATTACTTTACTTCCTGCTAAAATTTATGAAATTTGTATTAAAAAAATATATTTTACGTACTTTAAAGCAATAAATCAGTAAGTCCCTAGCAACCCTCTACACCAAGCTATCCACGTTTTGTTCTTTTGACTTACTGCTAACATAACATTTATTTTTTTTGCTGTAAAGATCTTTTTAAGTTTCTTATTTAAAATAACAATTTATTCACTATAATTTATACTATTCGCTCGAGGGTTACACTAAAAATATTTACAAAGTTTTTGAAATAATTCGGATTTTCTTTATTATTTTATGTATTATGCTATGTACAAATTTTGCAACTCCAATCACGAAGAAAACACAACAACCGCATCCTATACAGATAGCAAACTGACCTCCTTCTCTCTGTAAAATGCTGTTGGAAATAACACTTCGAAGGCCTAACAATAGATTGTAGGATATATCCTTTTGTTATCCCGGCAGATTTAGATGCCAATCCAGGTCATAATACTATGTCAACGACCTTTCTGGATAAAAATGTGGGTGCAATAACTACGTTAGGCTTAAATTAGGCCAAATTTTAGGATAAGCCTTTTTGTGTATATCCAGGCTGATTTAAGCCTAGATACCAGGTCAGAAAAGTTATCCGGACGCGGGAGAATCAATTATTTATTATTTTTATAAATAATTCATAACTAAACATGCTGGATCGGTAAATCCTTTAATTCAGGTCAAGAAGCGAAATGTTTACCTTCTTGTGAAGTGCCGGCAGTAATTCCTGTATCTCTAGATGATCTCGTTATGTGATTGGTGCGAGAATTATTTTTATCCGCTTTTTTGTTTTACGTATGTAAAAACATTGTTTTTTCATTGCTCTTCAAACCTGAGCCTAAGATTCGTTTATTTAAACTCTTAACTTACATGTAAATATATTCTTTATTTAAGTAAGTAAAAATAAGGATAATAAAAATTTTATATAATTAGAATTTAATAATAATTAACTTAAAATTGTATATATATATTATATAATATATAATATTATTTAATATATTATTATATATAATAATATATATAGTTATATATATATATTAAAAATAAGTTATTATTTTGAAATATTATATTATTATATTTAAATAAAAATTTATAAGATTTTAAAATTTTTATTATAATTTTATTTATTATTATATTAATATTAATTTATTATTTAGTTTATTATAAATTATACAAGAGTGTATTAAATTATATTACTCAATGGATTTATATTAAGGATTCACACTTAAAGTAAATACTAGGAATATGTATTAACTATATATACACTTCCACTATACATTTTAACATGATGTTTGTATGACTATTTTATAATTAAAATTCTCTAAATCTTTTGCAATATATGCCAATTCATTTATATCCATTGATTTATCGATATTATAGTTGTCGATAACTCATAACACCTTCAGTTTAAACAATACGTAAAAAGTCTTCTCACGATATCATAGTAATATTTTAATTTCGGGGTCACCTGCATAAATTGACTCTCTGCATGTTTCTTAAGTAGATAAATGGAATTTCTTAGTCTATAAAATATAAGCGGTCGATGATAACGTTTAGGATCAATCAACAGGTTTTTCTAAATGCTTAGTATTCTGTGTAACAATGTATATTGAAAAGTACGCGTTTACGTTATTAATAGCACAATCACTGTCTCTTCACTTGTATAACAGTGCGCATTACGTTACCTCTAACAATATGTCTACAGTCGGCGTTAGGCCTTGAAAATTGTAAGATCCAAAATGATGTAGTCAAATAGGGCTGTGCTATTCCTCCCGAAATCTAACTTCCAAACTGATTTATGTTTTTGATTGTTTATCAAATGACTAAGTAAGTGCTGTATACGCTGGTTTCTTCGCACAGCTGCTAATAACTTGTTTCGGTGTCCAGTTTAAAGGACTGAGCTTGGTTTAAAGTATTCTGTTAGCCACTCTTCAGTGTGATTACATATACAAAGTAATTCATCTGAACTCACGAAAATACGCTTGGTATTATAAAAGGGTGATTGGGTTAGCACACTTGAAAAATTCAATCCATCGGGTTTTTTTTAAATAAGAATGAAACCCTACTTCCCGGGATCTTGATTCCCACTGGATAATTGTCCTTGTATTGAGCTTATACGTCGTATAGTGTGACTTCTTATGATATACACTGTATGTGAAAATATGAATCACTTTTATTACAAACCATGATAACTGTTTGTCACGCTTAAGAGCCAAAACGAGTAGATTTTAAATGAGTTGATCTATAAACACGCATCTCCAATATAATATTTCATCCAATCAAGATAAGGTTCAGATATGAAAAAAATGTTTTTACATACGTAAAACCAAAAAAGCGAGTAAATATTCTCGACCATATCACAATACGAGCAATACATTTAGAGATAAGGAATTACTCGACCACTCAGCAAGAAAAGTAAACATTTCCTTCTTACCTTCTTAAAGGATCTTTACGATCCAGCATGTTTCAGTTGAAATTATATTAATAATCTAATAATAAAACATTGATTCCGATTCTTTCGATATTAATACCTTCTTGACTTGTTATAGGCTAAATCAGCCTGGATACAAAAAGCTCTATACCGTAAATTTAAGGACTAAATTTCAGCATAAAGCGTATGTTATTTCACGCACCATTTTACAGAAAAAAGGTCAGTTGGAAAATATTATTATTGACCTGATATAGGCTTAAATCTGCCCGGGATACAAAAAAAAGGATTATCCTAATTTTAGCCCTAAAAGTAGTTATTTCAACACAGTTTACAGAGAGAAGTCAGCTTATCGTACTCGTAAGGAGTGCGCGGTTTTGGTTTTCTTTGATGAATGCATTTAACTATAATAAAATTAATAATAATAAAAGATAAATCCGAAATTATTTAAAAAACTTTGAAATATTTTTAGTAACATCGAGCGAATATATAAGTATAAATGCAAAATTGTTATTTTTAAATAATAACTTAGAAAGATTTTAATAACAGCATAAATTTATGTTTAGCTAAGGTAAGTCTCAATTAGATACAATAACGCAGCAATTAGCTGGTGTTAGAGGTGAAGGGCGAGCCTGACCTTACTGATTTTAATGCTTAATGTAAGTTAAAATATATTAGTTTTTAATAAAAACTTTTCAATAAATTGTTAGTAAATTATTTTATAATGATATTTATAAAGAATGATAATCAAAGTATTAAATCAGAATTTAAGTTAAGAATTTCTTGTTCAATATAATGAGTTATTATATATTAGATAGTTTAAAAGAACTTGAAATAATTTAGCGAATATTTAGAATGATAATCATAAATGTATCTGGTTAAATTAAACATTAAAATGTTTTAATAATTATACGTTGTGAGTGTAAGAAAATCTGCGTGTGTAAGTAAATCTGTGGTTGAGTGTAAGTGTAAGTAATTCTGCGTGTGTAAGTAAATCTGTGTGTTTGTAAGTGGTTGGTGGTGTGTGTGTGTGTGATTTGGTGTGTGATGTGTGTGTGTGTGTGCTGTGTGTGTGCGTGATCTTTGTGGTGTGTGTGTGTGTGTCTAAGGGTAAATGTATAAGTGTCTATGGCTAAATGCAAGTGTCTGGTGTTGAATGTTATTGTTCTTTATTAAGTTCATAGTGGTAATTGTGGTGCTTTTTATAGTTTAAGTGACTTGATCTGTGTGTGTGTGGTGTGTGCTGATTTCTCGCGTTTGTTATAATGTGCATTATGTAAGTGTTAATGTGGTATATTATAAGTGTCCAATTATTGGAATCTGTTGTGTTTAAGTATCATAGTGAATTGTGGTTGTTAAGTTCACTAGGTGGATGTGTGTCTAAAAATTCTTTATACAACTGAGCATGAAAGTAAATAAACTACTAAGCTATTATAATAAATAAAAATAATAATCAATATAAAATAATAAAAAAAGAAATAATAAAAAATAATAAAAAATAGAATAAATAATATAATAATATAATAAAAATATTAAAACAAAATAAAAAACATAAAGTAATTAAATATATGAGTTAAAACAGCAAAGCAGAAAGTTAAAACAATAAGCAGAAAGTTTAAAAGCAGTAAAGCAGAAATTAAAGCAGTAAAAAGCATGAAAGTTTAAAAACAGTAAAAACAGTAAAAGCAAAAGGCAATTACTGAATCCCCTGGTGTTAGGCACACCATCTAGTTGATTACATATTTACTGCTTTAAGGTTGATGTAAATTAAAAAATATATGAGTTTCAAATTCAGTACAACACGATAGAAGTTAAAGGCCAGTAAAACATGATGTTAAGCATTAAGGAGCAGTAAACAAAGCATACTAGGCCCTATGTGGCTACGGTTCACAACTCTATTTGATTTTAACTAATTACGCTTTAAGTATGGTAATGTTAATAAATATTGAGTGTAAGCAGTAAAACATTAATGAGTTAAAGCAGTAAAATCATGATGTTTAAAGCAGTAACACTATAGTTATAGCAGTCTTTAAATGCAGTAAAACAAAATGCATACTAATACTCCCTTGTGTTTAGGTCACAACCCTTTATTGATTTACTGAGAATCTACTGCTTTAAGTATGATAAATGTTACATGTTGTTTAATAAAATTGTCTTACAATTGTAGTAAAATAAAATGATTATATATCAAACACTCTGGATTTTTTATCTTCTTACATACAATTTTTAAACATTTATAAATTAAAAAGTATTAAGTTAAAAATAATGTTAGAATAAAATATATGTATAAAAATATATCGATTTGTATATTATGATTTTATAGTTCCGCGAAGAAGTTTATAAAAATGTTTAAGTATAAATAAAATAATGATATATCCATAGTATATTTTTGAAAAAGAATAGTATCTTTGAAATGTCGTCCTAAGTACTTAATGAAAATGAGACTGATTATGAGATTATATATATTTTTTCATTTACCGCGAGGAAGTATTTGCGCGGCTGCGGGGACGCACGGCGCGGCAGATACGCGATAATATATTGCGCCTGCGGCGCTCAGCCGCCGCCGGAACGCGCGCGTGACGCGGGCGCGGAGGACGCGCGGATCGCAGCGCTGGCGGGTGCGGCGTTGGGTAGTCCTGTGCGCGGAGGGCGCAGGCGAAGCGCCTGAGCTGTTCCAAATATAACTAGTGGAAGACATAATATTAACTTGTTCTATTAATGGGGTAGAGATGAAGCCATCAAAAGTGATCTTCAATCAAATTATAAATCATCAATATAGATTGTATTTCAAGATGGACGCACAATCATGAGTCATCAAAATGACCTTCTAAAGTTTGACGGGATACAAATTCTGCAGGCATTTATAGCTGGGCGGATTCAAAGATTGGCAGGCATTCAAAATTGAGCGCATCGAAGTTGAGGACATCAAAACTATCGAAGGTCCTGTTTGAGTTAAGTGTAAGTGTATCTGGATGTGGGTTGTTGAGCTGTAAGTGTATATGTATTAAGTAAGTTCAGTGTGACTAAAGGATGTAATAGTGAATGGTGGTAAAGGTTCGTGAGTGTTATGTGTGTATAAGTGTTAGAAAAGACTAACTCATTATTAGGAAGCATCTTAGCTAACTTGTAATATACACCTAATCGTATAATCCTATGCCTTTATTAACTAGGTCAACTACCATACTTAGGGGCTTATGCTATGTCAGGTCAGGTAGAAAGGCTTAAAAATAGTTCGGCCACTCAGTTGAACTAGTGTGCATCACATTGCACATGTCCTGGCACTCATGGCACTCATTGCACTAACTGCCACTAATTGGCACCTTTCATTGACTCACTTAGGCACTCACCTGCATCTCACCTGGCACTCATTAAACTCGAACTTGATATTCACTAGTAATATATCTATCTTACGGGATTTTGGTTGGAATCATCAGCCTCAATGTTAGCTCGGTCAAAATTGACCATGGTATATGGCAAGGTCAAAGAGGCGATAATATCATGGTCAAACAGTGTTAAGCATCAGAAAAAAGGCTATTTCCTAAATGAAAGGACAAAAAAATTAACCGATGGTCAAATTGAACCCACTATGACACCAAAGGATGGCAGTGTGTTTCGTACGTGAGATACAGGACTGTAATGTAAGTGTCAGGGTAAAATGTAATTCATAGTGAATGTCTGTATAGTGTAAGTTGGTTGTTGTGTTGTGGGTGGTGTCTGTGCTGTGTGTGCGCGCAGCGCACGTGTCTGTAGCGTTGGTTCAAGTTAGAATAGAGTCCATACAGCGTCAAGTAGGAACAAATATTGTGACGGATGGGGCACGGATTGCCAGAAAGGCGTGGGCCAAAATTACCAATGGGTATAGGCAGGTCAAGGTCTAAATATCATGATCAAACAAGTTTAAGACATCAAAAAGGCTAACCCTAAAGAAAGGACAATAAATACGGTGGGTCAATGATGACTAATGAAGGACAAAAAATTAATAAACTGGTCAAATATACCATAGTGTCTGTTCAAGCTTGGGAGCAAAGGCGGGAAGAACAAAATAATTAGACATAAAATAATAGGGCATAAGGCCCTAAATATGAGATCAAAAATTCATCGTGGGCAAAAAGTTGATCCCTGATGGCCGAACAAATTGTGGGCTCGTAAAATAGGGGTCGCAATAGGCGACCAAGCGTTGCTTAGGCGCAGCCGTTTTGCGCAACCCTTCTTCGAGAGGGTTGCCCAAAAAGTCATGAGGAGTTTGGCGCGAAAATAATTGGGCGGGTTGCCACAAAAATTAAGCGTCAAAAAATATATGGTTGCAGAAAAATACGTGGGCAAAAATGACCCAGGAGGCAAAGGTCGGGTGTTGGCGAAAAAAAAGGTCAAGCCCCAAAAGTAAAAGGCCGAAATCAGTCAAGTCAGATGTAAGATTTCAGCTAAAAAAAATATACAGGGTCCGGTCGAAAGGATCAAAAAATCGGTCGTCCCGTCATTGTCATCCCAATAGTGCCTGCCTACATACTGCTGGTTGGCACTTTAGCACAAACCGCTTTCTCTAAGTAATTCTGAAATGTGATGCGGTCGAGCTAAGGCAAAAAATCCAAAAACGAAAGATGCTGGTTGATGTTGGTGTTCAAAATGTGAAATCATTCTTAATTTATTCTTTCAATTGTGGATATTTTTTAAAAAGATTAAGAGAATCTGAGAAAAGTAACAAGTTGCATCCTTCGTAAAGATCCAATAATACGAGATCAAAGCATTTCAGAGATCGATGGAGGCTATAATAAATGAGTCAAATAATATAAAAAAAAAACAAATATAAGAATTTAAAATCGGAAGGTATGACTATTATCTCC
>JABUQX010039795.1:17500-19414 GCA_015478945.1 Trachelipus rathkii | reverse complement strand
CATTAGGCTGAATGTGAGCTTCACTAGTTTGTTTGTATTTCCGTCAGCATTCTTCTAAATATATACCTAATTGGTAACTTTTTTATTATTTAGGTTCTTCAAGTTCAAATGGAGATTTCCTTCTTTAGGCTTAGAATTTATTTCCTAAATTCAGTTATGTTGGGCGATTTCACTAGTAATGAGTGAGATCGGAAAAGTTACTTATTTGTGGATTTGTGTGTGTGTGTAGTGTGTGAACTTAGTGTGTGTGGATGGGTGTGTGTGTGTGTGTGTGCTGTGTTTTTGTGTGGGTGTGATGGTGTGAGTGTGTATATATTCTTAATTAGTGAATTTATCAAGTGCTGAGACCTTAGGTAGAGCTTATGTAAGTTTAATTTTTACCCCGTCTCTTGCTGATATTCAGCTAGTTATTCCTGCCTTTTTGTTTTTAATTCCCTTCTCTCCTCCCCTTTTATATAAAATAGTTAAATGATCTTTTACATTATGTATAAAATTTTAATGTAATTATCTGTTGATATCATTTTCCCAGTTATTATTATTGTTTTTATTATTATTATTATTATTATTTTATTAATTATTTTATTATTTTTATTATTCAGTTATATTATTATATATATTATTATTATTATTTTATTATTATTATTATTGTTATTATTATTATTATTATTTTCAGACAATTATATAACAAAATTTTATATTCCCAAACAAATACTTAATTTTAATAAGTTGAAAAAACAAACCTTCGGGTTTCATTATCGGGACTAGAAGACAACCAAAAATTAAAAAAATTCTCCAATTCATTTCTTCTGTAATGATAAGCAATATATATATATATATATATTATTTATATTATATTTATTATATAGATATATTATTTTTATATATATATAATATATATATTATATATATATATGATATATAATATATAATATATAATATACATTATATATATAAATTATATATATATATATATAATATATAATATTATGATATATATACTATATATATATATATATATTATATAATATATAGTATAGATGATAGTATATATATATATATATATATATAGTAGATAAATATATATATATACAGGGCGCTAGACCAGGGGGTGCAGGGGGGCATTTGCCCCCCCCTAACTTGGCAAATAAAACAATGACACCTTAGAAGCTTGTCGCGACGTTTTTAAAGAATGTAGAAAAAACGTGAAAAAAAGATGCATCAATCGAAGATACTGAAGGAGTAAATTTACTACGTATATAAACAAACATTTTTTTTATATTTTATTATGTGTTTTGGTTTTCATATTGGCTTGAAGTCAACTAGCTTTGTAGTTTTTATAGCATAGCTCTTTAGACAGAATTTTACCTCTGGCACTACCTCAATATCGTCGATAGCATTTGAAGGACTGAAATAAAGCTGCTTTTTATATATAGATATTATATATATTAATAATATATATATTATATACTATATATATTATATATATAGTTTATATATATATATATATATATGTCTAATATATATATATATATAATATATACTATACATATATATTTCACTCAACCTTTGCTCCCCCTAAATGAAATCCTGTTTTTATGTAATATTATATGTTAAATTGCATTTTCAAATCACCTTTCTGTGCGTTTGTGTGTGTGTGAACTAACGAAGTCGATTCTGAGTTACGTGCCTGTACAGTCGGCACGCGACTCAAGTGAGTCAGTTCGGAACACAAACGTATGGACGAACTTGAAAGAATATATATTATATTATATATATTAATATATATATATTATATATTATATATATTATTTTAAGTATATACTATTATACATATATTATATATATATATTAATCGCGTTACCTAACCACACTTTCATAACACACTTAAAAAGGCAGGTTACATCTGAAACCTAA
>JABUQX010039795.1:0-15000 GCA_015478945.1 Trachelipus rathkii | reverse complement strand
GCTGTTATTTTCACAAAGTATGCTAATAATTTACGGACCATGTTCTATTATTGATTCCTTATACATATATTAGTTTTTTCCAGATATATACTGGTAAAATTCTCGCATCTAAACATAAGTTGCCATGTGTTAATTTAGAATATGTGCATTTTTGTAAATTAGTTGTGAATTGAATCATGTTGTTCTTATCTGCTATACCTCCATATACATATCGAATGCATTTATTCGAACACATTTACAGGATGCTCTACCACTAGATCGATCCGACTCCCCAAAAAAGAAGGCATCTCGGAAGGGTTTTCAAGTCTCCTACTTTCTATATCATCCTTTGAAACCCGGTACTTATTTAAATCCATAGTACGGTGCTTGGAACCCCTGCTGGGACTACAGGGCATTCTATTGGGGTACTTCTGGGTTACAGGAGCAACCAACCAAAGTCAAGATACGAGTTTCCTCCGTTGGTCCTGCCGCGAGCGAAATTTTTCTATTCTTATTATTTCTAATTTGGCTGTTGGGCCCATGTCGGTGTTGCTTAACTTTAGTTGGTTGCTCCTGTTACCCAGGAGTATCAGAGTAGGATGCCGTATAACCCCAGTAGGGGTTCGAAGCACCTTCCAATGAATTTAAATAAGTACAAAGTTTCAAAGCAGCGATATCGAAGCAGGAGACTTGAAAACTGTTCCGAGATCTCTTCTTTTTTGGAAAGGCGGATCGTTCTAGTGGTAAAGCCACCCTCCTGTACATTGTCTAAGGGCGACGCTGTTGATGATGATTCGAGTCCTGATTCGCGAAATTTTTCTCCTTCTTATTATTGTAAATTTAGTCAACAAGACACAGTGTTGTGCCAGTTGGTGTTGCCTAACTTTGGTTGGTTGCTCCTGTAACCCAGGAGTACCCCAGCAGAATGCCGTGTAGCCCAAGTTGGGGTTCCAAGCACCATTTTATGGATTTTAATAAGTACTGAGTTTCAAAACAGTGTATAGAAGCAGGAGACTTGAAAACTGTTCCGAGATGCATTCTTTTATTGGGAAGGCGGATAGTTTAAAGGTAGAGCCTCCTGTACAATGTCTAAGGGCGAAGACATGTTGATGTGTTCAAGTCCTGCCGCGAGCAAAAATTTTTCTCTTCTTATTATGTGGCTAATTGACGATAACCCTTTGCCATGTCTGTGCTGCTTGACTTGTTGTTCTCCTGTAACCAGGGGCTATCCACAGAATGCCGTTATGTAGCCCAGCAGGGGTTACAGCCCCTTTTATGAATTTAAATAAGTCCGAATCTCAAGCAGTGATATCGAAGCAGGAGACTTGAAAACTGTTGCGAGATGCCTTTTTTGGGGGGGAAGCGGATTGTTCTAGTGGTAGAGCTTCTGTACATTGTCTAACGGCGACGCTGATAATGATGGTTCGAGTCCTGCCGCGAGCGAAATTTTCTCCGTCTTATATTGCCTAAGTTTGTCGCAGGCAGGCGTTTTTTGTCCAATGTCGTGTTGCTTGATTTGGTTGGATTGCTCCGTAAACCAAGATACTAGCAAAATGCCGGTAGCCACAGCAGGGGTTCCAAGCATCGCTTATTATATATATATATATATAGTATATTATTATATATATATTATATATATATTATTTAATTATTATATATTATATATATATTTATATATGAAAAAATAAAAAAAATGACTCAATGGGTAACTATTTTAAACATTTGCAGACCGTTTTCCACGCGATAGGGAAGGATAGTTTCCATTTCACGTTATTTATTAATATTATATTAATATTTAATTATATATATATATATATATTAATATATATATATATAATATAATATATATATAATATATATTTAATATAATATTTATTATAGTATATATTAAGTTTCGGTAAAGATTAAAATTTAATTTAAAAATTATCATTAGCAATTTACACAAGTTTTTAATTAATAATATCAGGTCAAACTAGAATTAATTTGCGAATTAATAATTCATGATTGTTCCATGAATGGTTGAAATATGGATATAATATAAAAAAAATTCTGTATTTTATATATATAATATATATATATATATACTATATTATATTATATACTATATATATTATGTATACTTATATATATTATATATATATATATATGGCGGGAACAGTTTCATACTTTCATTTTGACCATTTTAAGTTTTCACTGACCGAAATGTACTCAATTATCTTTTCAGCGACAACTGAGAACCTATAAATTCAATTTGAGTAAATTTTTACTAGTTTTTCTTTGTATATATTTATTATATATATATTATATATTATATATATTTATATATAATATAATATATATTATTATATATATATATATATATATATATTAGCAAATCTGGTGTCTACCTAGCAACTAGACTTAATAAATGTGAGGCTTCTTGCGCTTATCGTAATACCGGTACGCTACTAAGATTATTTTAAACAACAGTCATTCAAGAAACTTGGATTTCTCTCCGTGGAGATAGTGAAATCAGTTTTCAAAAAAAATTGCAACTTTTTATGTTTACTCCACACCTTGACCGCTAGACTAGGCGGGGCCTTGGCGCAATGCAGCCTAGATTTGCGGGCCCTCGTGACGGTGTTCGTAGAACATACACAAGTACAAGTATATAAGTATTAATCTGCACAGTAACAATTGTTTAAACCCTGAGACATTGTTCAATGACATATAGATATGAATATAGTGATTATATAATATATATATATATATATTATACTATTATATATTATATATATATATTATATATATATATATGATATAATAATATAATAATATATATAATAATATATTATATCAAATATTTATTTTTATTATTATATGCTATAATATATATAATAGCATATTAAGATATATATATATATATTATTATATATATTATTTATATATATATAGTACATATTACTATCTTATAGGCATTTATAAATATCTTTATTAAATATATACTATACTATATATATATAATTATATATATATATATAATAATAACAGCTGCTATTTCACAAAGTATGCTAATAATTTCCGGACCATGTTTATTATTGATTCCTTATACATATATTAGTTATTTTAGACAATTTGCTGATTGTTGATAAATAAGTTGCCATGTGTTAATTTAGAAATATGTCATTTTTTGTAAATTAGTTGTGAATTGGATTATGTCGCTTATCTGCCTATACCTCCATATACATATCGAATGCATTTATTCGAACACATTTACAGGATGCTCTACCACTAGATCGATCCGCCTCCCCAAAAATGAAGGCATCTCGGAAGGGTTTTCAAGTCTCCTACTTCTATATCACTCCTTTGAAACCCGGTACTTATTTAAATCCATAGTACGGTGCTTGGAACCCCTGCTGGTACTACAGGGCATTCTACTGGGGTACTTCTGGGTTACAGGAGCAACCAACCAAAGTCAAGATACGAGTTCTGCCGTGGGTCCTGCCGCGAGCGAAATTTTTCTATTCTATTATTTCTAATTTGTCGCAACAAGCCTGTTGGGCCCATGTCGGTGTTGCTTAACTTTAGTTGTTGCTCCTGTATTGCAAAAAATAAATCTTTATCCATGTCCAGGATACATTAGTATAAGGATTTAAATTAAGTAAAACTTGTTAAAGCAGCGATATCAAAGCAGGAGACTTGAACTGTTACCGAATTTCTTCTTTTTTGAAAGCGGATCGTTTAGTGGAAAGCCAGCCCTCTCGTACATTTGTCTAAGGCGACGGCTGTGAATATGATTCGAGTCCTGATTCGCGAAATTTTTCTCCTTCTTATTATTGTAAATTTGTCGCAACAAGAACAAGCCTGTTGTGCCCATGTTGGTGTTGCCTAACTTTGGCTTGGTTGCCTCTGTAACCCAGGGCCAGTTAGAATGCCGATGTAGCAACGTGGGTTACGAGCAACGTTTGTATTCAATTTGCTTAATTATGATTTCAAAACAGTTATAGAAATAATGATTTCCCTGTCGAAGATGCATCTTTATTGGGAAGGCGATGTTTAAAGGTTAGAGAATCCCTGTAACATGTAAGGACGCTGTTGATGATGGTTCAAGTCCTGCCGCGAGCAAAATTTTTCTCCTTCTTATTATTGCTAATTTGACGATAATCCTCCTGTGCCCATGTCTGTGTTGCTTGACTTTGGTTGGTTGCTCCTGTAACCCATGGGTATCGCACAGAATGCGTGTGAGACCAGCAGGGCGGTTACCAAGCACCTTTATGATTTAAATAAGCTCCGAATCTCAAAGCAGTGATATCGAAGCAGGAGACTTGAAAACTGTTGCGAGATGCCTTTTTTGGGGGGGATGCGGATTGTTCTAGTGGTAGAGCTTTCTGTACATTGTCTAACGGCGACGCTGATAATGATGGTTCGAGTCCTGCCGCGAGCGAAATTTTTCTCCTGTCTTATTTTGCTAATTTGTCGCAGCAAGCCTGTTGTGCCCATGTCGGTGTTGCTTGACTTTGGATTTGGGTTGCTCCGACCAAGAAGTTACCAGCAAAATGCGTGTAGCCCAGAGGGTTCCAAGCATCCTATATTATATTATTATATAATATATATCTTTATGGTTTATATATATATTATCTTTTTAGATGTATTTTTCTATATATAAAAAGATCTAAGTCATATATATTATTATAGGGCTCTTTTCTGTTTCGCTTGGGTCAGTGTGGCTTTTTTTTTGTTTTTTTTTGAATTATTGTTACTATATGATACCAAAAATGAATTTCAGTGGCTGTTGATCCAGATATCTTCGAAGAAATTTTAAATATTTTTAAAATACATTTATGTGTATAATATTGTTTTAAAAATGAAAATCTCGAAAAGTACGACACTTACAGGACACACTTAATTATTGAATAGCGTATAAGCTTATTACGAAAATGTAAAAAAAAAAATAAAAAACAAATACTTTAAGAAATATGAAATATCTCGGAAGGTACGACACTTACAGAAAACCAATTAAATATTGGGAATACGTATAAAGCTTTATTACAAATATGTAAAAAAATGAAAAAGCCAACGGGGGACAGAGGGAGGACGTTTTCCATACCCGTAAGGGGAGGGGCAGAGGAACGCCCGCGACACCCAATACCAAAGAGCGGAGGTTCCGGACCTCAACGTAGGGGAAGTAGACTACCCTGTCGTTTCCGAAGGCCGAGAGACCCGGCTCCTGCCATCTTTGATTTTCCTTGATATTCCCTTAGGTAAAAAAAAAAAATTAAATGACGATAAATGAAACTTATTATATATTTTGAACTTCTTGTCCTGTAGACTTAAAATTGATTGTTAGGATCATATACAGAATATATATTAAAAACAAAACAAAAAAAAAAATTCAAACTGACCCAAGCGTAAAACAGAAAAGGTCCTATAATTACTTATATAAGATATATATACTATATATATTAAATATATATATTATATATATATAATATATAGATTATATAATATAATATATATATATATATAGTTTAATATTATAATTATATATATTTCATATATATAGATAATATATATATAGTATATATTATATATAATTTATATTAGTATATATATATAATTAGTATGATATATATTATATATATAGTATATATAATATAATATATATATTATATAATATTACCTATATTATATATTAATATATTATATATAATATTATATACTATAATATAAATATACAGTATAATATTATGTACTATTTTCGTATACATATATATATACGGTTATAAATATATAATATATATATTATAATATATTATATATCATATATATATATATATTTATATATACATCATATATATATATACATAATGGTAAAATTACCTATGCGTACACGAGCTTGATATTCGAACTATATCTGATATATATCGATATATCGAGTATTGATATTATATTTATATATAATATCTATATATCTATATATATTATATCACCTTAGTTTTATATTTTGTCATTACAATATTTTATAATACTATAACTATTATATATATAATATATATATTATTATATATATATATTGTATATATATTAATATTATATACACAAAAGAAAAAACTGCTTTCAAATAGACAAGTTTTAGGGTCCTCAAACTATGTGTCCGCCAAACAATTGAAGCATGCAAAGTCGTAAAAATGACAAGTTTTCAAAGTGTTCAAAGAGAAAAAAATAATTCTCAATCGAGTACTTTTTCTGTGAGTAGTTAATTTCACTGATGAAAACAAATTACTCTATTTAAAAGTTTTGTATGACTGCCATTACACCCGTTCTGAATATCTATTGCATATTAACACTTATTGTATATACTGATTTACTGAATACTGCTTTAATAATATACTTATATTATACTATATCATAATAACTATAATTCGTGTGGTCCGACTCTCCATGCTCCTCTATTTAGCTGGTAGTTAACATTACACTCAGACGCGACGACTGAATCTATCAATTGAGTCTATCACTATAGCTATTATATAATATATATATATTATATATATATACTAATATATATAATTATATATATAATATATATATATCATAAAATGCTTTTTAAAATAACCTAAGGTCTTTATACTATATATATATATTACTATATATATATAATATAATATATATATATAGTATCTAATTATAATAATATATATATATATACTATATATATAATATATATATATATTATTATAACCGCCTAAATTATTATACCATTGCACCCTAACAAAGCACTTGTTAGGCCTAAATCTCAGATTTAATAAAAAATATTTTAATTTAAGCAGTTTAAAAATACTTTCTTAAAACTATACATAATTGTTTTAACTTGTAGTTGTTACTCAAAATTTAATTAAATATTGTTGAAAAGCAGGAGAATTCATATAATTAATGTAAAATGACTTGATGTAACTGGAAGAGAGACGTTTTCCCACGCGATAGAAAGGATAGTTTTAATTTTTCCCCCAAAAAAATTTTTTTTTCAAGTTTTGTTTTTATTTACTCTTTTATTTATTTTTAATTATATATATACTTATATATATATATATATAATATTATATAATTGATATTATAATATATTATAATATATATATTATATACTTATATATATATTATATTGATATACTATATATTATTATATATATTATTATATATATATAGATTAGTATATCTACTGTATATATTTATATTATATATATATAAATATATACTTATATATATATATATATATATATATATATATATATATATAGTATATATATAGATAATATATCTATATTTATCTAATAATTATAATATAGTTTCATTAAAGATTAAAATGTATTTTTAAAATTTTACTGAACAATTTACACAATTTTTTAAGGAATAAAATCAGGTCTTACTAGATTAATTTGCGAAATAATAATCATGATTAGCTCAATGAGTGATTGAAATATGATTATATATAAAAAAAATCTGTAATAGTAATATATGTATATATATATATATAATATATATTATATATATATATATATATATATATATATATATATATATATATTATTATATATATTCTTTATTATTAATTATTATATATATTATTATATCTATAATATATATATATATATATATATATTGGGGAACATTTTCATACTGTCTCAATTTGAGAACTTTGAAGTGGTCTTTGAACGTAGTGTACTATCCTCTCTTTGAGCCCCTAGATTTAACTGTTCAATTTGTAGTAAGTACAGTTTCGTTTGTATTAAATATATCTTATCCTTATTTATTTTATACTTATAATATATATATATATATATTATAATATATTATATATATATATAAATATATATATATATATTATATATTTATATATATATATATTATATTATATAAATATAATTTATCTAGCAAAATCGTGGTCTACAGCAACTTAGACTTACTAAATGGAGGCTTCTCTGCCTATCGTTCACATAACGAGTAACGGTCCACTAGATTAATTTAAACAAACATCCTTCATAGAAACTCCTGGATATTTTTTTCCGTGGAGCATAGAATCAGCTTTCAAATCGATGACAAACTTTTTCCCGCATATTACTCACCCCAGTGGCGCTCGTAGACTTTGCGGGGCCTTGGGCCCTACGCTTTGAGGGGCGGCGCCCGATCACCGTTAGTGTTTGTAAAACAACACAAATGACAAGATATAAAGTGATAAATCTGCACCGAAAGTAACAACTTGGTTTAAAAACCATACTGGACATGTAAATGGGAATAATTATTATTATATATTAATATATAAGATATATATATAATATAATATATATATATACTTATTTATATAAATATTAATATAATAAATATATTATTATATTATATATATATAATATATTTATTATATATATTTATACAATATATAATATTAAGTAGTATATATATATATATATATATAATATATAAAACTATATGAATACCCTACCTACAATAAAAATATTATCCACCGACTACGTATACTATATATAGCCGACACATAGTACAAATATATTATAACCGATAATACTATATACATATAAAATTAATATATAAATATAGTATATATAATATAAGTAATATTATTATTATATATAGTATATATTTAAAATATATATAGCATATATATATATAGTACATATATAAATACATATATATAATAGTAATATATATAGTATAATATATAATTCATAACTGAATAATAAATATAATAATCAAAGCAAATATAAAGTATATATTAGTAAATATGATATATATATTGCGCAAGTCATAATGCGATATGTGCGATATAAACTGGTTAGCCTTGCCATTGTCCGTGCGAGAGCGTCCTTATAAGGCGCAGGACCAGAGCGATGACCAGGTTCGACCTAGCACTTAGAGCCGCCACTGGACTTACACATAATCTCCGTCCTCCAACAAAATGACGGGTGCTTAAGGATTACAACATCGATCTACTAACCTAAATTAACCTAACATGTCCTTAAGGCATTGGATTTCTGGTGCAGAACAAGACCAAGCATGAAGTTTTTTTTTTAAACAAATCATATTTTAATTAATTATTTTGCGATTTAAGCTGATAAATAAATAACATGAAAGATTTATTTCTACTTTGTGTGATAAGAATACTTAACCTTAGAAATAATATTTGGCTAATAAATTATCATATAGTAATCTCATCCATATAATATATAGTAATATCCATATACTATAAATAGTATTATTACATATACCTATTGAATCGTTTTTAAATATATTTTCTGCAACAAAGTTTGATACTTATATATTATATAATACATAATATGCGAAGAACAGTTTACGAACAAAACTTTGATAACATATAATATTTTGCAGATGATTTATAGTTTCTAAATGCAATTTTTGCTTTAGCAAGAAGCTAAACAAGAGTTTTAAATTTGCCGTTATTAAGTATTCTAATTTATTATTATATAAAGTTTCCCAGGATTTTCTTAAATTTTTCAATTTTTTTCCTATATTTCGATAAAAAAAATCACTATTGAAAATATTGTAAAGCAATTTATATATGAAGAGTCTTTCTTTGTACAGAGATTTATGACAGAATAATAATTTAATATTTTATAGAATTTCTTTCAAATATGTTTCCTTATAATGTAATAATCGCATGATATAAAAGAAAAAATATAAATGCATGATATCAGTTTATTCATAATGTTTTACTAACCTAATCACTAGTAAATAAAATTTCTATCGAAAAACCAGCTGAAATATATCTAATCAGGCTTTACATAAAAATACTTTACTTCAAACTATAAAAATGACTCCAAAGACTAAATTTAAAGAAAATGTTAGTAATGCATTAATTGTTTAATTAATTGTATATAATTGTAATTTCAATGAATACTCACACAAAAGTCTTGTAACGTTTGTTGCAGATATGCCAATGTTTTTTCTAAACCAAATCCAATTGCATAAAAAATCTTCCCAAACTAAAGCCGCAAATGCACCTGCTTCTGAGGTAACTGAATCAGCAAAATGAACTGCAAAACCCATATATATAACATATAAAGATTAAAGTCCTGAAAAGAAAGCCAGTCCATTTAACCGCCCCTCTCTGTACATACAAAATACCGCGTATGCCTAATAATTACTTCTAACAACGGAACTACCCTTGCAGTAGGCAGAATAAATTATAGACAGAATAAATGAATAAAATGAGCAGACTGAGACCCCCCACGTATAGGAATGAGAGTTCTGTTGCTATGGTGAGTGAGGTGAGTAGTCATAAGCCTTGGTGGAGACATGAGCCAATAACAGGTGAGGGAGCTCACAACGCATTTCGAGCAGCCCATCCAATAAACGTTTGCGCCAGTCATTCTCTCCTATGTTGGAATGAACGAGACCTGTGTGAATGAATTCATCGCGGTCTCTGCCAAACGGCAACATTCTCTGGCCTTCTGGCAGAACATGCAAGAGTCGGTAAACTGTTGACTATCAAGTCACTACTTTTTCTTCAGTTCTCCTGCCGAAGCCGTCCTATGGCTGGCGAGGACTGGTAAACGAACTCAACATGTAGGACAACTCTTGAGTCAGTAAATTGAGATAGTACCTGGAGGAGAGAAGATGTGAGTTTTGGCAGAGCGCCGAAAGCACATATAGACTTGCAATTATAATCGGGCAGAGTGAATGCGTGCGATTTGTATTGACCTGAGGGGATTAAACCGGACTCGGTTATTGCCACTCATCCCACCTGGGCCAAGCCATATGTATCCCCTCACAATTGATCAGAGACTCACACCTCAGACTAAAACTTGGTGACAGATTAGTGCTTCTCGTCAGCATCGCTCTTACTCCGCTTTGCAATGCCACTCTAACACGACAGTGGAAATCTTCTCTCACTATAACTGCGACACAGTTCAAGTCTCACTAAAGAGTAGATAATGACTAAATTAGTTCAACCTTCACAGGGGGGCGGTAAGCACTAGGCATCCCGGGCATCGTTCTTTTCCGCACTTTGAGACGATTTCGTTCCATACTTTGACTACCTACTACAGCATCGGCACTTGGAGAGAGAATGCTGGGTTTTGTGACGATGATAGTTCGAGAATTCATTTAAAATCGGGATTTGTGAGTTTAGTTGGAGGCAAAATAAAACTTTGTAGCATGAATTATTTTCTTATTCCAGACCATAGTCTCCACTACTACAACTTCGCTTAGTAGCTGAACATAATATAGAATAACTGATTACATCGGTTCTGAAGAGCTAGCTAATAGTAGATAAGACTAACAGTGATGACCGGGCACATTTTGAGAGCAAGTGTAGGCTTGATTAGGCATCTTTTTTTTCCCCTTTCCAAACTTAGTTCCTTTAATTCATCTTCCACCGCGATTTCAGACATTACATTCAGACCCACTTCTGGCCCTGATAATAGCATCGAGATATCTTGTTTCCTACTTAACAAGTCCAGTGTTATGATCTCTGCAGTCGTTTGAATTCTGGCTTTTTCTACGTCCTTCTCATCGCACGAATCTATCATTGCTACGTACTATAATTTTAGTTTTGATAAAGCAATGTTAAGCATCACTATTTTGCAGTGCGTATTACTTTATTTCACTCTTAAATATTAAAACTTTATTATACATAAAACATATGTACTACTATTTATTCTACATATATCTAATGGTAGGATCTTTGTGTTCTCATGCCAATAGCTTTTTTTGTGAGGGGGTAATGGTATGTGGCCCCACCACTGGAGATCCAAAGGATAACCACCACATTGATGAGATACCATAAGGTGAGAGTCCGTACGAGCGCTTCTACCTGTGGAAGCTACTTTTAAGGTAGCGTGGTATTTCGTTTTCGAATCACCTGCGACCAAGCACGGCCCCAGTTTCACACCATAACGGCGATAAGGGGCGTTTTACAGCGTCAAGAGCTCTGTGTTCTTTATCGCTATTCTGCGTCATGTATTCTGTTGGTCGGCCAATATCTCCTATCCCTTAACCCGCATCCTGCTGCTCAAGCGTCTCGCCTGTCACGATTCGCACTACAAAGCAATGCATTTATAACGGGCCGGCATTGATAATAGGCACCTATGGTGACACAATTACCGAAAGAGTACCCGCTCGCTTCGGAGCACAGAGATTACATGTGGTGTGATCGATTGTATCCGATATGTCTCCGATCAGTTCATTCTTGGTCTGATAAAGCACCATTGGTGATTCCGTATTGCTCATAGCCTTTTTCATATTGTTAAATTTCTAATTTCTTTTCTATTATAAACTACGTTATCCTTCTACTACTCGTTGTCTTATATCAGTAAAAGATGATTGAACTCTGAATCCTGGGCAAATCAACCTGCCCTTTCACACACACACCTAACCCATCCATACAAATGAAATAAACCAAGGAGACATACACATCCTGCCTCCCCAGCTATTAATACTAAACCAATCACCTTTGACGCCATTTATTCTCACACACGCTTTCACTATTGCATACATACTTTTGATTCCATGCAGAAGCCTACCACCAACACATAAATCACTAATACTTTTTATCATACGTATATGGTAAATCCATAAAACCTTAAGATACTAATTCATTTCTTCTTCTCCCGCTCATTTTCTCATATCATTCTTTATTGTTAAAGATTTGAGTCCAGCACATGCCCACCACGGCGGACCTTGTCTTCACCACATCCTTCAGGTCACTCGACGACTCTTTCGAGAACCAAAATAACCACATAATCTTCCATATCATTTCTCCCAACACTCCTACAGCAAACCCTACAATGTTCCCTTTTACTCCCAACCATCGTCCTTGATATAAGGGTACTATAGCTGCTCTCCTCCAATCCCTCGGAACTATATCTCCATAAACGCTTTTATTAAACAACTTCCAGATCCATTCATTCACCCATCTCGCCTCCGTTCTTGATCATTCACCAGCAGTAATTGTTCATCGTATCCGTTCGTCTGGCAGATTTTACTCATTGACTCCTTCCCATTAAAGCTCCTCCTGCAATTAAACTCTGATCCCAAAGATAGCCTATTCCTTTTGGCACCATCCAAACCACACCACTTACTATACACCGCTATCTTCATTATCTGGCCAATATTATAGCTATGATCAGCAGGTGACTTTTTGGTTTGCGAAGATGGTTCGTTGGTTTCTCCACACTCCCCTCACATCTGCGATGCATTTCATATATTACAAAAGCCCATGCCCATCCCTTTCATTCTTCTATGGACAGGTTCCCGTGCCTTGATGTTGTCTCTGATTTCTTGGACCCTTTCCGCGCTGCTTCTCTGTCAGAAGAGCTTTTCTACCGCCCCTGCTGGGCTCGTAAGTCCCGTGGTGTCATACTCATCCTCCTTCAAACGTTTCATGTTTGTGTGTGAGGGTTTAACCTCATCTTTCATCTTCTCTGTTATCACCCACCTAATGCAGTAATTTCTTTTTTTTTCCTCCTTATATAGATTCCAAGCAGATCTTCTTTTGAAAACTTCAATTCTTTTCGCGCGGTCGTCTGACATTCACCACTCTTCTTTTTTTATCTTTTAAAACCGCTTGCCATAAACCGTTTTTCCATTCTCCACCACTTCACTGTTACAATTCTTATCTGTATCCTTCTTTTAGCAGCATTCACATATCTTCCTTTTTGCACTCCTCTAAAACGAATTGCTTCCTTCATTGCCTCCAAGATTGTTCACAGTTTCAATTGTTCCAGCATTCAACACTGATTAAATTGCGAAACTCCTTATATACTTATCCTGATTTACCTGTTATTCCTTAACCCTTCCTCACTCTTCATTTTAAACACCGCACTTCCCTTCCGTACACCCTGTCCTACTTCATCCGAGGCCCCCAACTATACTATTTTAACATAGAACACATATGATTCAATAATCCAATCCCTAAACCCTCACTATGATTTTACATCCGAACACAATCCTTCAATATTCTTCTTCAGCCAACACAAAATCGAATCATTACTTTTCCACCTTCCCATACCCATTCATCATTGCCTACATGACCAATAACTCTAGTTATAATTACTTATGGATACTGTTGTTTTAATAGAAAGTATTACGTACACACATACCTCGGATAGTCTCCAGAAATCAATCACCTTCTACCATTCTTCTATTTCTCTCCCTGACCACCCCAAAACCACCTGTTTGTTCTATGAATCCACATTTGTAATATTTTGAAAAACGAATGATATCAATACTTAAAATATTTAATAAATTATTGTTAGTTGTGGTCAGTTGGTATATGGCCGCTAACTTTTGCCTTTTTCGTTGATATCATTGGTGGTTGTAGTTTCAAAATAGTAACTAGAATTTATTATTTGGGTGTATTTTCTTAACCAACTTACAGAATTCTCAATTTCTTCTTCAGCACATGTATATATCACTCAGCTGGCGGGTCAGTTCAAGCGCTTTTACCTTTGTAATATTACAACCCAGTGGCAATATTCTTGCTAATGCCCTATTGACTAACCGAAAATGCTTGTTCAAATTGTAATAGTTTTATATCTTTATTATTTTAAGCCTCTATCAATATATCTTTCTCTCTGTAATGAGCAAGTTTTTAACATTTCATCTTTTATTCTCTTGTGATTACGATTTCCTCATTTCCATCCAAATTCTCATTATCTTCTTTCCGTGGTTAATAATGTTGAAAGATCTTGTAATGGATCTTCGCTTACATTTCCTAGACTTCCATTATTTAGGAAGTCTTTCAGTTTACCTATTGGTTCATCATATAGGTTCCTTTTTCTTGTTCTTTCTTCTTCCTCTTGATTCTTTTATGGTCTTCTTTAATGTTGAGGAGCATTACTTTATCCTCGTTTTCCCTTTCTTCCATCTCATTTCTTTGTTTATGTAAACTCCGTCTATACCCTTTTTCTTACTTCCTGTGTGTTCTTTTTCACATTTTTTACTCTTTGTAGAATATAATAATTCTTTTGACATCTATTTTATTTTATCAATTATTTCCCTGTTAAGTTGCAATTC
>JABUQX010039794.1:0-26864 GCA_015478945.1 Trachelipus rathkii | reverse complement strand
AAGTCAAGAGAATGATAAAGTTGGTAAAAGTATAAATAAGTATAAGTAACTATAACGTACATAAAAATAGACTTCTTTAAAAAATACATCATATTGAACGCGAGCTTCGCTCGCTTGGGATTTTATAGATGACAACTTTCAATGTGACTTCGCAACATTTGCAGTTGCACATCCAACCTGCATTGCTATGCAAATTGCGTGCGTCATCTCGTACCCAGTACTACTTAGCTATACATATATATATTAAATTAATAAAAAATTAATATATATATAATATATATATTATTATATAATATAATAATTAATATTATGATTTTATTTAATATCATATCTAAATTTATTATATTATATATATATACTTACTATATATTAAAATTATATATATAATATATATCTAATATGAAGATATTCAGATTTACCTAGTATAATTATTTTATATTTTATACAGTGTTCTTTCTATTATTCAAAACGTTTATATATTTCTATACATTAATATACATTTATATACATTAATAATAATTTATACATTAAAACATTGTTAAGCATCGTATTCTTCGCGATATTATCTTCCATAGGAAAGTATATTATTTTATATATATATATATATATGATATATAATATATTATTATAATAATATATTATATATTATAGATATATATTTAATTATAATATTAATTAATATAAATATTAATATTTATTATATTAGTATATACTTATATGATATATACTATTATAAAATATATATATACATAATTAGATATATATATTATTATATATTATTTATCTATTATTATATAAATTATATATATTTATATGATTACTGTAATATTATATATATATAATATCATATTAATAATATATATTATTATATTATTAATATATTTATATATATATCTTATCTATATATGATTTTAAATTATTTATATTGATTTATAATTATATATTATCGTTATAGTGTATAGCCTAAAAATTAGGCTATTCTGTACTGAATAACTAGTATAGTACTATAATACTCTGTAAACTTATAGGAAAGCGCGTATATGTTTGTTAATTGTAATCATTATTGTGTTAAAACTGGATAAGACTGTGAAGGTCTTACTCTGATTTTTATTTTTTTCTTATTTTATATACCTTGTATCCAACGAACTACATGAATGGAAAATAAGACGTTGCGTGTCGTCTAGGTGTTATCGTAAACACTTGGTGGATGGAATAAATGCTCTTGGATGCATCGCGGTATGATTTTCTTTTATTGTCTTTCCTATGGTGTGCTCAGATCACAGATTGATGGGATGACGTGTAAAGAGCTGACCGTTTTCCATACCGAGATAGGGGAAGAGGCGAGGACACTCTCACTCCAACACAAGTAGTAACAAAGAATGTCTATGGGAGTAGTTTTCGGCGATCCAACTTCTTCCACAGATTAGAGGCTGGTTTATCTCAAACTGCATTCAATTAGTACCCATACCCGGTCGCATTGTGTCAATCCCTTCACAGGCAGGTGTCCGAGAGAACGTCCGAACTATTGATGGAACAGCTGATCGTATGCGTCTTGTTTTGCCACTGTTGCCAGTCACTTCTTGTCACTTGGAGTAGGCGACTCTCAATACTTCACAAGCATCTCTCTTAGCGTCTTTCATATGCTGTACATGATATTGTTAATTTACAAGTTACATGGAATCTCGCCTTGGTTAGCGTAAATTTGTTGGAGTTTGTCCTGAGACGTTGCTTCTCTCGGTGTTATCTTGTGCTCTCGTATTTAGGTGAGCATAGAATATATGGGAATGTTCTCTTCTGATTAACCATTATTGATAGTTAATCTTGAGTTTTTTAATTTTCGCTCAATTAGCAAATATCCATGACTCGTCACTGATTTATATCGTGATTATTCGATGTCATCAGTTTTCAATTCGTAATTTATAACATATTACTTTATGTTTTTTTCGAGATACTAATTTACATTGGCGTCACTTGGCAGTTAGATCTAAATTTTTCGTTTATGGTCCCAGTAAATAATAGCAGTTTTTTAGGCATTTGTAAAATTTCTGTAAAGTTTTTTTACTAACCAGCCTATTTTTTCATAAACATTATTTTATGCAATTTAATAATTCATCTTGTCTGATAGTTGAATAGTTTTATTTATATATAGTAACTAATATATTTTTGTGATTTCTGATATTCCTTATTATCTTTGGCATTAGTAAAGGACAAATATTTAATTAATTTGAGATACTGGCTGTTTTCATCATAATGGTTCTTGGGGCTCAGCCCTCACATCTTTTTCTTATTAGATCATTTTTACTCTTCTCTCTCAATTATTCATCAATTGTCAACTATTACTATTACATACGTTACATATTATCACACTGAATTTCATACATATGAAAGTTAATTTTAGAAGATAATTATTTATTAATATATATATAGATAGATATATATATATATATAATATATAATATATATTTAGTATTATTATTATATATATATTTATATTATATATATTATATGTGTGTCTAATATAATATGATATTATTAGCTAATTATAGTTATATAATATATATTTAATGTTATATATATTATATATTTATATATATTATATATAGTATTATATGATTAATATATTGAATATATTATTATAATTATGTATATATATATTTTTTATTATAAATAGCCTTTATATATATATATATAAACATATGTTTATATATATATAATTATATATAGTATATTTGATATATATTATATATATAATTTATATTAACTATTATAATTATTATATAATCTTATAGATATTATATATTATTTTATATGTAGCTATTGGGTGAAACAAGGACGTACCGAATGATATCTCGAACAAGATAGGTACAAGAAACTGATATCATGCATTGACGTGAATGAACTTATGGGAAATGGAAGAAAAATTTTTTTTTATTTTTTTTTATTTTTCTTCCCCCCCAAAAAAGAACTCGATAGGTACCAGAAAACACTAATAAAATATTTAGAATTAGCGTATGTCAAATTATTATGGAAAAGTTTTTTTTTTTAACTAAAGAATACCAAGGGCAAAGCAAAGATGCAAAGAGTCGGGTTCTCTCGGCCTCCGGGGGACGACGGGTAGGACTATTTCCACCCTCCTGGAGCGGTCTCCGATAACCCCGCTGCTTTGGTATTTGGGCTGTTGCGGGGGTTCTCGCCCTCCCCTACCGGGTATGGCAAAAAGATTCCCCGTCTGTCCACAGTCGGCCTCGAGCCCCACTAAAAAATTTCGCTGATTCCATGACAGGTATTGTGTTTTCTTCTACTATCCGTAGTTTGGAGTATAAAAAAAAGAAAAAATAAAAAAATTTTTCTTTATTATTTTCCATGACAAACTTCTACGCGTGATTCCATATATTGTTAGTCAGTTCTGTACCTATTCTTAGTTTTCGAGATCATTGCGAGGTAACCCTTTAGTTTGGCATTGAGTATATATATTTAATAATATACGTATATATTAATCTATCTTATTGTTATTCTTATATTATAAGTCTTTACAACTAATCTTCTTATATTGTATAAATATTCTATATTTTAATTATATTATAAATACTTTTATATATTATATATATATATTTATTATAATATATATATATATTTATAGTTATATATATAGATATATATATATATATATATATATATATCTTATTATATATATAACTTATATACTATACTATGATTATACTATATATCTTTTTCTTTATGGAAGAATTCGGAACGATCATACATGGTTTAGATTGACGTAGTAAATTTCTAGCTTTGCGTAATGAAATTTAATACAGGTTTGAAAATAGATCACTGTTGAATCCGTCAGTGTACACAGGCCATTCCGTTTCGTGGCTTACCACCTGAACGTGAGCACTCGCTAATTCGGTGGAATTTTTTTAGCCAGTACCTTATGGTTTTTTTTTTTTTTTGGTTTTTTTTTTATTTATTTATTTTTTTTTTTTTCTTTTTGATTTTATTTATTATATTTTTTTTCTCTTTTTTTTATTACTTTATTATTTTTTTAAATTGAAAGGATTTTCGACACCTTCCGAAAGTGGTACTCCTGGTCGTTTAGCGAGGCAAAGCGCTTGAAGACTTTAACGCATTCGTAGCAAAGAAACGCGCAGCACCGCACCGCACCGCACCAAGCCGGACCGTTTTTTTCGTGTTTCGCATCCTGGTTTTTCTATACTCTAATGATTTATTTTAATATCACGACTGTCCTAACAAACACTCACCTGTTATCACACACACCTCATCATCGTCCTTCCCCTCCTTACCCGTTGTCATCCCGTCTCTCTATACCCTTCCAGTTCACCCTGACTGCTTTATCTGTCTGGGCTCTCCAAGGAGGTATTACTTTTATTACTTTAGTTTTATTGAATATCTCTTCAATGTTGCACTTTCACATTATATATATATTATATATATATTTTATATATATTGTCTTATATATATATTATATATTTGTTATATATTATTATATATTTTATATATATATATATAGTTTGCTCCTTGTTCTCTGGAAGGTTCACAGGTTATCCTGAACCCCTTGGCCTCTTTAGGATGCTCTCACATGTTTTAGTTACTACTTACTTAGCAATGTATATGCACAGCGTTTTGCGCTAATGTATATGCAATGCGCTTGCGCATACATCTTCTATCTTCTGACCGCACATCCACCCACAGAACATGAACAAAGGAATTGTGGGACATTTAAAAAATGTACTAGACCATCCACTAACCGAGCTGGAACGTCACCCGCTCGCCTCTCAAGGAAGTTGTCATACGACTTAACACTAATTGGGCTCCCGTCTGATGCCCGTTTACTATGATAACAAATGTTATATTATCAATATTTTTTTTGCATACAAACTTTTGGAAATAGCAGTTTCATATTAAGTTGAAAAACCGCATCTCGAGTTTGCATTATTATATATTATTGCTTATATTATATATTTAATATATTTATATATTATTAATATATATATATATTATATTCTTTATATATATATATTCTAATATATATATAATCACGAGGAGAGGAGCTACATCGCTATCATCCACTACACCCACACATGACTCATAAACATACTTACACACTCACACAGTCGACCACACAACACACCGTGCCGCACTTGTACCCCACACACAACCCCGCTAGAGATACTTATACAACACACACATTACACCCACCATAGACACTTACACATCACATCTGCCCTCACCCACACATTGGCCTAGACACATACACCCCCACTTATACCACACCCCCCTTACGACCCTGCATTGGATACATCCCAACCCTAGCTCACTTTAACCACGTCTACACCCTATGGAACCTATGCAACACGCACACGCTAAGGCTAGTTTATACACACACACACATACGCTGGGCTTTTTATATACACATACACCTACCCATAGGCACTTCGCTCACAACCGGTATACCTAACTCACACAGGCCACATACCTAGACCACATACAGTCCACCTTGATACATTCAGCGTAGCGCCACCTTACACCTACACACACACACACAACAATATATATATATATTATTATTTATTTATATATATTATTATTATATATTATATTTTATATATTATTTATATATATTATAATAATTATTATCTTATATATTATATATATATAGTATATATTATATTATTATTATATAATTTTATATAGATATATATATTTATAGATTATATTAATATTAATCATAGAATATTATATTATATATAGTATACACCGTTCTTAAACATAACGATTGAGTCATGTATCAGGGCACGGTATCAGAGGGCGTTTGGGGTGTAAAGCTTCTCAGCGATATTCACAATTTTGAGTGGTACTGCGGCCATGTAGTACCCTTATAACAGGAAAGCTACGCGCATACATTAACCATTAGAATCTATTTAGAAGTTATGCCAAGTATAAATAATGAAAAGATGAGATGAGGAAGAGAAAAAAAAAGTCAGAGTGGGTCTGATTATAATCATTTTTATATTTACTACACTGTACGAATTTATAAAACATTACGTTACATACCTTAGCAGTAATCAGTAATCATAGAGGTGGTTACCTTACACACAAGAGGGGATGCATGCGCTGTTTGTTTTTCTGCGTTTACTGCTTTAAACTCATGTTTTACTGCTTTATCATGTTTGACTGCTGAACTCATACTGTTTGTACTGTTTTCAACTCACATATTCATTACTTACATACCGTTAAAGCGTAAGTCCAGTAAATCCGAATGAAGTTGTATAACAAAAAGGGGGTTATATGCTTTGTTTACTGCTCTTACGTGGCTTCTTAACTATGTTTTACTCGCTTTAACTATGGTTCTTCTGCTTTACTTCTGCTTTACTGCTCTAACTTTCTGCTTTGCTACTTTGCTGCTTTACTGCTTTAACTCATATATTTATTAACTTATGTTTTATTTTTTTTTAATACTTTTCTATTAGTTTTTTATTATTTATTATTGTTTTATTATTATTTTTATTATTTTTATTATTTTATTTTATTATTTTATTAATACTTAGTGTTATTTACTTCATGCCTAGTGTTATTATTATTTAGACACACCTACACACGTGGGCGTGCGCACACACACCAACACACACACAGACACACACAACATATTCACACTTATACACACGTTCACTATGGCACTTATACACACATTCACTTATGCACTTACATTTTCCCATAGACACTTCCATTACACTTATGCACATGCGGTCACACACACAGACACACACACTTACACAATCACTATGATACTTATCACACATTCACTAGGACACTTACATCTTATCAGTAGACCCTTACATGTCATTCTTACCCATCGGTCACACACACACTTACACTTAAACCTTCACTGTCGCTAACTTATACCACATTCCCTTGACACTTACATTTATCCAGACACTTACATTTACACTTACACTCACACACCGATTTACTTACACTCACATATTTTAATCCCACCGCACACACAGATTTACTTCACCACATTTACTTCCTACTACACAGATTTACTTCACACACAGATTTACTACACTCACACACACACACACACACACAACCCACACACCACACCACACCACAACACACCCACGCACTCACACTATAACGTTAATTTATTAACATTTTGTTGTTTTAATTAACACGTGATATTTATATTACTCATTCACTATAACTAAATTATTTCAAGAGTTTCTTTAACTTCTATATAAATCACTTTACTTTGACAAAAGAATTTTATTAATGTAATACTTTTTGTTTATATTATTAACTATCAAGTTTTAAAATAACGTTTTATAAATTTTAATTTTAGTTAAAACATATTATTTACTACTTAAGCAATAATGCAGTATCAGTAAGGCCTGCCCTAGCACCCTCTACTCAAGCTATGCCACGTTTTGTTCTAATTGACTTACTGACTTTACATATCTTTAGCAATGCTAGTATACATAGCAATAAGTTTTCTCTGCTACCTAACACTGTCATTTTATTAATCTTCTTAAGTTGTTATTGAAGAATAACAATTATTCACTTACATTTATATTATTCTCTCGATGTTAACTAAAAATAAAGTTTTTTAAATAATTCGGGTTTCTTTATTATTATTATTTATCTAGTGTACTGAAATCCACTCACGAGAAAACACCAACTACCCTCCTCTTGCGATACGCACAACTGACCGTCTCCTCTCTAAAAGTGTTGAAATAACTACTTTAGGTCTAATTTGGATAATCCTTTCTCATTAAACGAAAGAGGCACGACAATAAGCCTATTCCATGTTCACAATATATTTCAAACTGACCTTTTTCTGTTTAATGTGGTGCAATAATACGTTAGGCCTAAATTTAGGCATAAAGTAGGATAAGCCTTTTTTGTAGACGGGCTATTTTACTATACCGGTCAAAAGGTTAATTCCGGTTAACAGTCATTGTTTTGTTAGTTTATATTAAATTATTTCCAACTGAACATGCTGGATCGGTAGATCCTTTAAGCAGGTAAAAAGGAAATGTTTCCTTACTGTTTGGTCGGTTCTTATCTCTAATGACCCTCGTATGTGATGGTCGAGAATATTTATGTCTTCTTGCAAAATTAACTTTGTTCTGTTCTACTGTATCTCGAGCGGTGTGTGTGTTATTATCTTTTAGACCCAACTCATTTTAAAATCAGTTTAGCTGTTAAGTGGTGCACAAGTTACTGATTTGTATTAAAAGTGTTTTATTTTACTAAGTGTATATCATTTTTTATATACGATATACTTGAGGAATTAAATTATTATTTCCTAGAATAGATATAAGTTAATGTCACTAGTTTCATAAGCAACCTTACCAAGGGCTCGCATTGAGCCCCACCGCAAAGCAGCCAACCGCCGCTGGTGCGTCCACGCCGCTCCCCGCCCCGCCGCGTGCGCCCGTAGCGCAATATTTCCGCGTTCCCGCCCGCCGCGTGCGCCCGCGGCGCAATTATTCCTCCTTGAAATTTATTATATATTATATATTATTATTATAGTTATATAATTTATATATTTTTATATATATATTTATTATATATATTTATATATAATATATATATATATATATATATATATTTATTATTTGTGTGTGTGTGTGAGTGTAGTGTATATGGGCTAGTGTAAATACGTGTATGTGTATAAGTTTGTAAGTGTAAGTGTCTATGGTAGTGTAATCTGCTTTAAGCATGAATCGTCAATATAGGTGGTATCAAAGAAGACGCCATCAAAGATGAGTCATCCAAAGATGAGCCACAAAGCTTTAGGGTATCAAGCTAGTTTAAAGTTGACGGCTCAAAGCTGGGCATCAAACTGACGATTCAAAGTTGGGCATCAAAGCTGCGGTTCAGTTGAGGCATCAAAAGCTGAGGCATCAACGTTGGGGCATCAATAATGCTAAGTTGCGGCCATCAAGTATGGTGGGTGGGTGCGTATGTGTAGTGTGTCGTATGTGTGTGTGTGTGTGTGTGGTGTGGTGTGTGGTGTGTGTTGTGTGTGTGTGTGTGTGTGTGTGGGCGTGTCGTGTGCATGTAATTTAAATATAATAAACAATTAGCTGAAGAAATAACACTAAGTATAAATTAATGTAACTGTTTTAATAATATATCCTCTATGTGTTGTGAGTGTGCCGCGTCGCGCGTGTGTGTGTGTGGGTGTGATGGTGGTGTGTGTGTGTGTGTTGTGGTGTGGTGTGTGTGTGTGTGTGTTGTGTGTGTGGGTGTATGTGTGTTCTAAATATAAACATGAGGCTGCCTTTGTAATAAATAAATTGTTTTATAAAGATGCGTATTTGTAAGTGTGTGTGTGGGTGTGTGTGTGTCTGGTGTGTGTGGGGTGTATGTGTGTCAGTGTGTGTGTGTGATGTGTTCTAATATCTTTACATGAGGCATTGAAGTAATTCCACTACGGCGGCGACCCGGACTTTTCGCGCCAACCGGCGCACCGCGTGCGGCGGGGCGCGGCGGGCGGATCCAGCGGATGCCGGGGCTGGTTGCCGTTCCGCCCGTGGCGAACGCTGAGCCCTGGCGGTTAGCTTATGAACTAGTGGATTTTATTTATTATCTATTCTAGTGAATTAATAATTATCCTCAATGTTAAGTATGTCATTGATAAATCTTGATTACAGCTTTCGTAAAATCAAAAAATTTTTGAATGAGATCTTTTTGTGTGGGAATGATTTGTGTTAATGATTTGTTAAACTGAGTTTGAGAGTTTAAAACCCACACACCTGCTCAAATACAAGTAGAAAGAACAAAGTTAATTCAAAAGACGATAAAATACTTCTCGACCAATCACATACGAGGTCATATAGAGATAAGTATTACCCGACAATCACAAGTAAGGAAACATTTCCTTTTACTGCTTAAATGGATCTACATCCAGCTGTTTCAGTTGGAATTATTTATAATAATCATAACATGATTATGTGTCTATACGGATTCTTGGACCTGTATTAGGACGTTAAATTAGCCCGTCTACAAAAAAGGCTTATCCTAATTTATGCCTAAATTTTAGCCTTCAACGTAGGTTATTGCACAGCATTTTTTACAGAAAAAGGTCGTTTGAAACTATTTTGCATGGAATTGGCTTAATTTGCCCGGGTTACAAAGGAGTTATCCTAATTTAGACCTAAGTAGTTATTTCAACACATTTTAGAGAGAATGAGGTCAGTTTCGTATCTGCAGGAGTGTGTGTGTTGTTGTTTTCTCTGATGGATTGTCAATGAAGTAGAAAAAGACTGAATATAAAAGAACCCGGAATATTTAAAAACTTTTGAATATTTTAGTTAACTCGATGACATATTAATGTACGTGAATGATTGTTTTTTTAATAAAAAAACTTAGAATGATTTAATAATTAACTGTGTATTCAAAAAAGAACTGGTATTTTGTTATTTTATTACTTATCTTACCTGGCTAAGATGATGTAAGCCGTAAGTCAAGTAGAACAAACGTGGCATGCTTGATGTAGCGGTGCTAGGGGCTGGCCTTACTGATTTACTTGATTTGCTTGCTTTAAGGTACGTAAGAATATGATGTTTTTAATCCATGCTTCATAAAATTTTAGTAAAAAGTTATTTTAAAACTTGTAGTTATAAAATTTTATAAACAAAAAAGTATTAACTTAATCATAATTTCTTTGTTCAAAGATATGATATTGATTTATTATAGAAGTCTTAAGAAACTTTTAAATAATTTAGTTATATTTGAATGAGTATATAAATGTTGAATATATTAAACATAACTTTTAATAAATTATACGTTATATGTGTGGTGTGCGGGGGTGTGTGTGTGTGTGTGTGGTGTTGGTGGTGTGTGTGTGTGTTGTAATCTGGTGCGAGGTGTATCTGTGTGGTGTAGTACAATCTGGTATGGTGTAAGTAAATCTGTGTGTTAAGTAAATCGTTGTGCGTGTACGTAAATCTGTGTGAGTGTAGTATCTGCTGTTGTGAGTGTAACGCTGTAATGTAAGTGTTCGATGGATAATTGTAAGTGTACTAGTGATGGTGTTGTATTACGTTCATGTGAATGTGTGCATATAGTGTAAGGTGTGTGAATTGACCGTATGTGGTATAATGTAATATGTAAGTGCTATGGATAAATGTAAGTGTCATAGTGAATGTGTGTATAAGTATCAGAGTGATTGTGTGTATAAGTGTAAGGTGTGTGTTGTGACCGCATGATTGTTAGAGTTAAGAGTAAGTGTCTCTGGGAAAATGTAGAGTGTCTAGTGATGTGTGTTAAGTTGTCATACGTGACTGTGTGTACTAGTTGAGTGTGTGTGTGTGTGCTGTGTGTGTGCTGTGTGTGGTGTCGCGCGGCCGCCCACGTGTGTAGGTTGTATCTAATAATATACCAATAGGCATGAAGTAAATAAACACTAGTATATAAAATTAATAAAATAATCATAAAATAATAAAAATAAATAAAAAATAAATAAAATAATTACTAAAATAATAAAGTAATGTAAAATAAAACATATGTTATAAATGTGTAGTTAAAGCAGTAAGCAGAGTTTACAGTTAAAGCAGAAGTTCGCCAGTAAAGCAGCGAATTAAGCAGAAAACCTGAGTTAGCAGTAACAATGGTTAAACAGTAAGCAAGTAACAAAGCTACATCCCCCCTTTTTGTTTAGTCAACCTCTATTGATTTACTGAATTTACTGCTTTGAAGGTTTATGTATGTTATGGAATATGTGATTAAACCGTAAACACTGGTTTAAAGCAGTAAACTGAGTTAAGCAGTAAAAATTTGATTAAAGCGAGTAAGCAGTTAAAGACAAAAGCATGCTATCCCTTTGGTGGTAGGTGAACACCTTCTATTGATTGGTACTATTTACTGCTTTGAAGGTTATGTATGTTAATGTTTTTAATAAAATTTCGTTACAGTTTTTGTAAGCTACAATTGTTTTTTTTAAATGTGGATTATATATCTACTCATGGATGTTTTTTTTCTCCTTTCTCCATTCCTCATTCTTTTTCATTATTTATATTGGCATAACTTCTTAAATAGTTCTTAGATTTTGTATGTTAATTGGTCGCTTTTCCTGGTGTTTAGCGTTGTCAACTTACATGGCCTCAGTAACTCGGACTCATCATGTGAATTAGTCGGCTGATGAGCTTCTTACCCCCAACGCTTCTCTGTCGTTACCGCTTCCCTGACTACTGACTTCATTTTTATTTTAGTAAGGCTGTTACTATATACTATATATATATATACTATATATATATAATTATATATAATTATATTATTATCTTATCTATATTATATATTATATGATATATATATGTGTGTGTGTTGTGTGTAGGTGTAGGTGTGAGTCACGGTGGATACTGTTCAGGTGGTGATGTAGTGTGTCTTAGGTATGCGTGTGCTTGTTGTGCTGTGATATAGGCTGTAGCCGTAGTGGCCTGATGGGCTAGGTGTATGTGGTGTATAAAAAGCCTAGCGTATTGTGTAGTTGTTATAAATAGCCTAGCGGAGTGTGCGTGTGTGGCTAAGTTCATGTGTGTGTAGACGTGGTTTAGTGTGAGCTTAGGGTTGTGGTTGGTATCCATGTCTCGCGGTCCGGTAAGGTGGGTTGGTGTATATAGGTCGGGTGGTATGTGTCTAGGCTTTTGTGTGTGTGTAGGTGAGATGTGAGTGTTAGTGTCCTATGGGTGGGTGGTTATGTGTGTGTGGTATAAGTTATCCTAGCGGGTGTGTGTGTGTGGTGTGTGTATAAGTAGCGTAACGGGTGTGTGTGTGTGGGTGTGTATGTGTGATGTGTAGTATTTTTATGTTGTGCGTGTAGATGATTAGCGGTTTTACTCTCTTCTCTCTCGTGTATAAGTATATATAGTATTATATTATATATATATATACGTATATTATATTATAGTTATATATACTATATACTATTATTATATATATATATATGTAATTATATATATATATATATATATATAGTCTAATATATATGAAGAATGCAATCGATGATGCCACCTACCTCCAACTCATTTATGGAAAATAGCTATTTTCCCCAAATATTTGCTATTTTGCAATGATTTATATATAAGTAACAATTGTTTATATATTAAAGGGCATTTCAGACGGAACGCCCATAGTTAGTCGTATAGTACACCTTCCGTGAGAGGCTCGCTCGATGTTCAGTCGGTTAGTGATGGTATAGCGGTCACATTTTTAAATTCCACAATTCCTTTGTTCTTTCTTTATACAACAGAGACCTCAAAATATTTAGAAGTGAGAAGATTTTATTGATTTACGCCTATAATGTAAGTTGCTTTCACGAATTCACCCCCAAATATAGTCTCCATTCATGTTTTCGTTAAATGATCCTTGGCAAGGGAGTTTAAAGTTCAAAACAACTTGGTGAAATCGCTCGCCATACTCCTTTGAGTACGCCCCCATGTTGTCCTTAAATTTAGCAAGATGAACAGCAAGGATATGAACTTTGAGGGGCATCTTGCACCCCATTTTACCGTAGTTCCTGACCAAGGTCTTAACAAGCTCCTCATAGTTTTCGACCTTGTGATTTCCAAGGAAGCCATGAAACACTGCAACAAAGCTCTTTCAAACTGCTTTTTCTTTCTTTTTTCGCTTCTTTGTAAATTTCTTGCACTCTATGATCTTTTTTATTTGTGGTCCGACGAAGACATCAGCTTTGTTGACCTTTGCCTCAGACAGCTCATGGAAGAAGCTTTGCAGGTAGATGAAAGATGAAGTCTCTTTATCTAGAGCCGTGAGGAACTGTTTCATGAGGCTTAATTTTATGTGTAGTGGGATACAAACAAATTCCCCCATTTGATATTGTTCCTCCCTACACTGAACTCAGTCCGCTATGGCCAATCCCGCATTTGGTAGTGTTCTGCGGAGGCCCCGATGTCCCAGAAGCAATTGTAACATGGAAACTTGGAAAAGCCGCCTTGGATATCCACCAGGAAGGCCACCATTTTGAAATCTACGATAACATCCCAATTATGTTCGTCATATTTTTAAGTCACTTAGTAATAGCTTCACGATACTGTGTTTCTCTTTGAGCTACTCCGAGTGAGCTAAGGGAAGATATGGATACATGTTCCCGTTATGAAGCAGCACTTGCTTGAGACTCATCGATGAGCTATCAATAAAGAGAAATCCACTAGCAAGGATTACAGGCAATTTCAAGTGCCTCAAGCAAACGTGTCACATTGTGGCACAAGCAAACTGAAACTCAATATTGACTTGTGAATAAATTTGAAAAAGAGTCGTGACGTTTTCAAGAACTTGCGATTTTCACACTTTCATGTAACAAAGTACATTGCTTGAGTCTCGATGTCAAAAGTTTAGCAGACCAAGATCTATGAACAAGTCAGTAGTATAGGGGGGGAAACTGACAGACGGCTCGATTTCTCGAAAAGTATAAGAGGTATCGTTCTGAAACTTGGAATATAATCTATGTATGGGTTAAGCTCGAAACAGGGTAAATTTCAAGTCTTTAGAATGTATATAGGGGGTACCTCCCCCTGAGGTTCGACGCGAATATGGCGCTTACGCCCTTGTTGCGGGCTCTGAGCAACCGAAGATTAGGCTTAAGACGAGTTAGGCAAGAGCATGATGACGTAATCTCGTCGTAGACGAGATTACGTCAGCGCGTGAGCGTGCGCGCACGCAAACACACACTATTATTATTATTATTACGTCGAAAATTCGATTCCCGAAGGGAATCGAATCTGAGTCGAAAAACGATTCCTGTAAGGAATCGGTTTTTTACGCACTCTGACTTTGCCGTCCGCCGCGGTTCCTTCTTCGCATCCAGTTCTGACTCCGACTCCAATATATATTTACATGGGTTAGAGTCATGGTATCGTGCTAAAATTTGGAGGGTGATTAGATGATGAGGTAACCTCATTGTATATGAATTGTATTAATTGATCGTATAAAGCTGAAATTTGGTGAGAGGATTCAGAATGTAATTTCTAGAAAGAGTTAGTATTGGATTCTAATTAGTTGGCTCAGGCACCGGTGCTGGAGCCACTGCGGTGCCAAGTTAATAAACATTCGTATAACAACAATATTGGTGTCTTTATAAATGTTAGTGGGTCTGTAGATTTCGAAAATAATGGTTTCAGAACCATAAAAATAACAAATAAAAATAAATAAATAAATAAATAAATAAATAAATAAATAAATAAATAAATAAATAAAATTTCTTATTCTTTTTGCTTATAACTTACAAATTTACGTTTTTACATACCCTAAAGCAGTAAATTGGTAAATCAAACCATCATCCAAAAACCCCCCCTGACCAGTTGTGATCTATTGATCTATTGATCTTTGATTCAGGCAAATTACTTAAAAATGTTATGTCTTACATACCCTAAAGCAGTAAATCAGTAAATCAGTAAATCAAACCACCATCCAACCACCCTCCTGTCCAGTCGTGATCTATTGATCTATTGATCTATTGATCTATTGATCCAAGTCACATATGGATAAACATAACATAAAACCAAGTTCTTTACACAAAGATCAATCAATATATGCTAACGTTACAAAGTTTTCACATTAATAAAGATTACTTAGCATCATCTCAACTATGAATATAACCCACAAGGACAAACCTAACACATCTTAAACATGAATAAACTGTAAACGTTAACAAAGTTCCACACTTAGAAACAGTAACAAAACAGCAGTGAAGTAACTAAAACAATAGCATACAAACGACGCAACCTATTCCGCCCCCAACCCCCCCACTTTTTTTCTAACAACACTTGTATTTTTACATTAACATAGTCAACATTAACAAAAATTTAACCACAACCATGTGTAATTATTATACAGATCAATGAGTATACTCCAACGTAACAAAGTTTCACATTAATAAAGATTACTTAGCATCATCTGAACTATGAATATAACCCCCAAAGACAAACCTGACACATCTTAAACATGAATAAGCAGTCAACATTAACAAAGTTCCACACTTAGCAGCAGTGAGAGCAATTAAATTTCTTACTACAAAACCGCAACCTATTCACACTTTTTTCTCAAACATATCTCTGGTATTTTTACATAACATAGTAACATTTAACAAAAATTTACCACACCCATGTGTAATTATCATACAGATCAATGAGAATACTCCAACGTAACCAAAGTTTTCACACTTCATTAAAGCGAAACATAGCATCAACTAACTACGATATAATGTACAAACGACGAAAACCTGCAACTACCTATCCCGAATAAGCAGTCAAACATTTAACCCAAAGTTCCACACTTTAACACCAGTAAAGTTAACCTAAACATTGGTATGCAAAACGTAACCTATTTCTACTTTTTTCAAGCATTTATCTCTAAACATAACAAATGTTAATTAATATTAACATGGTAATATTTAACTAAAATTTATACAACATTGGTTAAGTAATTATCCTACTGATCAACGAATATACTTCTAGCGTAATAAAGCTTCCACATCAATAAAAGCTAACATAGCTAACATGAACTAAGAAAACTAATGAGATTGGTAATAGGTATGCTTATATTTATCACACGAATAACACTGGTTAACATTAACAAATTCCCCACTTAACACCAGTAAAGTAGCTAACATTTGCATACACATAATAAACGTAACCTATTCATACTTTGGCACGCATATCTCTCAACATATTAACGCTAATCTTACAAAGGCACAGTAACCTTTAGCAAAAAATGTATCATAACCTTGTCCGATTCTTAATACAGACCAACGACTATATGCTAACTAACAAAGTTTTTTACATCTATCATAGTAATATTTAACAAAAACTTTATCATAACCTTACTTAAATATCATAATCCCAGCAGATAGTTGCAAAAATAACAAAGTTTATCCAAACATAACATAAAAATAAAAAGTTTTATCAAAGCGTATCATAAAAATAAGTACTTTGAATAAAATATCTTAGTAAAGTGTAATAAATTACCGAATTTAAAGCAGTAAACCAGTGAATATCAGTAAATCAACACCCGTTCCCTCCCGCCTCCTCACCCCATCCTGTCCATGTCCTTGATCTTTCGATCTAATGATTCAGGTCACGAGTTATCGCAGTTACCAATTACGTGTTAAACTTATCACACCTTAACCTAATTAGTATACTAACCAACGAATATATGCTACGTTAACATTGTTTTCACATTAATAAAGCTCAAATCATAGCATTACCAGAACTAAGAATATAAATGCACAATGACAAAAACTAACACACCTTTACACACGAATAAACTGTCAACATTAACCAAAGCTTCCACCCAACTTAAACAAACACTAAAGCACCTACACAGCATACAAAACGTTAACCTATTCACACACATTTCAAGCATATCTCTAACATATCATTTAATTTGGTTAACAACTATTGATTACGTCGCATTTCGAGTATTCATTTCGCATAAACATAGCACAAAAATGAGTTTCTTTATATAACACTAACCAGCGAATATATGCTACATAACAAATGTTTTCACATTAATAACACGCTTAACATAGCATCATATAAACTAAGAAAATAACTGTCTCACTTTTGAGTTAAACACAACACCACACAATAAACATTTAACATTAACATATTCCACACCTTAACACCAGTAAAGTAACTAGCATTGCATACAAAACGTCAACCTTATTCATACTTTTTCAAGCATATATCTAACATATTAACGTAATCTTATACTAACCCACATAGTAATATACAAAAATTTATCATAACCATGTCTAATTATCATACAGACCGACGAATAACTGTAAACATAACAAAGTATTATCCTAAACATAACATAAAAATAAGTTCTTTGAATAAAATATCATGGTAAAGTTTAATACTTTACCGAATTTAAAGCAGTAAATCAGTAAATCAGTAAATCAAACCACCCGTCCCCGCCTCGCCCCATCCTACCCATCCGTCCATGACCATCCTACACTATTGATCTACTGATCCTTTGATTCATGTCATAATTTCGAGTATCATTTCCGACTCAAAACATACACACAAAATAAGACTTTTTATATACTAAACCATTCGAAATATATCGACTGTCACCGCTATACACAAAAGTTTTACATGTAATAAATCTAAACCTAAATAACCTGAACTAGAGACAGCTATAATGTACAACGACAAAACTAACACACCATACGTTGACTAATAAACCTACTAACAATTTATCAAACTTCTCGCAACTTAACACAACCGGTAAAGTACCTCAACACTTCGTACAAAACGTAACCTTGTTCCCACCTTTTTTTGCATACAGAACGTAACCATATCAATGTTAATTTTACATCTACATTAACATCGTAATATTAAACAAAAATTTAGTACTAAACCCTGTCTTAATCATCATAACTGACCAACGAAATATAATGCTAACGTTCCGAATTTTTTACATCCAACTTTGTAATATTTCAAAAAAATTCATCATAACCTCGTCCTAATATCATAATCCCCAACGAATAATGCAAAGACAACAAAGTTTTACCTAACCATTACATAAAAACAATATTTTATCCTGACACACAATTAAAAAATAAGTCTTTGAAAAAATATAAACAGTAAAGCGCTATAGTTCTACTGATTTTAAGGCTTGTAAAATCAGTAAATCTAGTAAATCAAACCACCCAACTCAGCAGTCCCCTACCCATCTATTCGCCTTTGCATCTATTGAACTATTTGATCTAAAGTCATATTTTCGAGTTTTCATTTGGATAAACATTAACATAAAAATAAGTTCTTTAGTATGAACATACGCATATATGCTTACGCAACAAATTTATAGCTTCAAATAAAGCTACATTAAGCCATAACCTGAACTAAAATTAATGTTCGCAAATGCAAAACCTAAATACCTCGCGTATGAATAATCCGCTAACATCCTGAAAATTCCCTACTTTATCAAAGCTAAAGGTAGCTAAGAACAGTCATACAGATACTCGACGTGTCGGCCAATTCTACTCGGGATTCGTCGTTCTGATTCATTGAATATTATCTTAACAAATTCCCTTTCATTAGTGACCAATCTATCAAAAGATACCTGCATCTTGAACTATGAAAGTGACACTATCTCATCAAAGTGTCACTCGTCCGAGTATAACATCATTTGAACTATGAGAAAACGATAATAGCAAAATTCTCGGCCAAAACTAAATATTACTCAACAAAATCTTAACATATATGCTCACGCTTTCTAACATATCCATCGCCAGTTAAGCACAGTTAATATCTTAACAAAAAACTCTCATATTCTCTAACTAAATCAGGTGAATTTCACGACCAGTCATAGTTTAATATTTAAACATAACGACCAACTTAGACGAATAAACAGCTTTCATTAACCAAGAGTATCTAAGCAACCCACATCACCTCCCGAGAGAAAACCCAATGGGATGTGCCCCTTGAAAGGGGTGTGAATCCTGAGAGGGTGATCACCCCGAAGGGGTGTAAGCTGGCATTACCCTTCGAAGAGGGGTTAATGGCCGCCAGCCCTTCGGGCTGAGGCCCTAAACCCACTTACACCCCTTTGGGGTGATCCCACCCTCTCAGGATTCAACCCTTTCAAGGGGCGCATCCTCATTGGGTTTCTCTCGGGAGGTGATTGTTGCTTTAGATACTCTTGGTGTAATGAAAGCTGTTATTTCGTAAGTAGGTACGTTATGTTAAATATTCTATGGACGTTTGAAAGTTTAACACTGATTGTTTAGAGAAAGTATGAGTTTTCGTAGAGAGTATTACTGTGTAACTTGGTGATGACTATGTTAGAAACGTGAGCCTATGTTAAATTTTTGTTGAGTAATGTTAGTTTGCCGGAGAATTTTGCGAATTTCTACCGCCGTTATTCAGAGTCAAATGATGCTTATACTCTGAACGAGTGAACACTTGATGAAAGATCAAGTTGCAATTTTCATAGTTAACAAAGATGCTAAGTATCTTTGATAGATTGCCACTTTTTTAATGGGGAAGTTTGTAATTATTACCGTCTTTTTACCTCGTTGCTGAAATGCTGAAAAGTGGGAAACATGTCGAGTATCGTGTAATGACCTGTTAGCTACTTACCTTGATCCAGTAGGGAATTTTCAGGATGTTTAGCGGATTATTCATACGCGAAGGTATGTTAGGTTTGTCTATTTGCACCATATTCTAGTTCAGGTTATGATAGTTAGCTTTATTGACGCTAAAATTTGTTGCGTAAGCATATATTCGTTTTTCCTGTTTTCCACTGTAAAAGAACTTATTTTATGTTTAGTTTATCCAGAAATGATACTTCGAAATAGACTGGTAAGATTCAATAGTTCAAATAGATCATTAGGCGAATTAGATTTGGTAGGGACTGCTGAGTGGGTGTTGATTTTATATTTTACTGATTTAATCCTTTAAAATTTAGTAAACTATATTTTTTTCGAGATTATTTTACTTCAAAGAACTAATTTTATGTTTTGTGTTCAGTTATTTAAAATTTTGTTATTTATTCGTAGGAAATTTAAAACTTCTTTGTTATGTTTGGGGATTATTATTCGTTGGGGATTAATGATCATTTAGACTATTAATAATGATATACTCTTTTTTTTTAAAAATATTACGAAGTTGATGTAAAAAATTCGGAACTTAGCATTTATTATCGTTGTCAGAAATATGATGATAGACAGGGTCTATACTAAATCTTTGTTAAATATCTTACGATGTAATGTACGTTTGCACAAGGCGTAGAGATATGCTTGAAAAAAGTGGGATGAGGTACGTTTTGCACGAAGTTTAGAGTACTTTACCCCGCTCTGTTCAAGTGCTGAAATTTCGTTAATGTTAAGTTTATTAATACGTATGGTGTGTAGTTTTGTCGTTGGTAACATTATATCTTAGTTCAGTTATGTTATGTTAGCGATTATTAATGTTTAAAAACTGTCATGTACGTTAGCATATATTCGAGGTTTAGTATAATAAAAACTTATTTTCTGTGTTATGTTTATCGAAATGACGTACGCTGAAATATTCGAATGAATCAAGTAGATCAATAGATCAAAGTCAGTGGACAGGCAGGTAGAGGGTAGGTGGCGGGGCAGGACGGGTGGTTGATTTACCCTTGATTTACTAAGATCTCTACTGCTTAAATTCGGTAAAGTATTACACTTTACTATGATATTTTATCAAAGAACTTATTTTTATGTTATGATTTCAGGATAAAACTTTGTTATGTTTACAGTTATTCGTCTGGTCTGTATGATAATTAGACATGTTATCGATAAGATTTTGTTAAATAAAGTGGTCAATGTATAAGTTAATCGTTAATATTGTTAGATATATGCTTGGAAAAAGTATGAATGGTTACGTTTTGTATGCAATGCTAATTACTTTACGGGTTTAAGTGTGGAACTGTATGTTAATTGTTAAACGCAAACTAATCTTAAATTTCATATATTTATCTTATACATTGTATTTCTAGTATATGATGCTTAGTTTAGCTTTATTAATGTTTGAAAACATGTTATGTTAGCATATATTTCGCTGTTTAGTATATAAAGAACCATTTTTTGTTATGTTATTCGAAATGATACTCAACGAAATCGGACGCAACTATGTTAAGGTAAACATTACAATGATATGTTAGAATATGCTTGAAAAGTAGTGAATAGGTTACGTTTTCTGTATGCTATGTTAGGTACTTTAGTGTGTTAAGTGTGGAATCTGTTAATGTTTGTAGTTTTATTCGTGTGTAAGTGTGTTAGGTTTGGCATTTGTGCATTATATTCTTAGTCCTGGGTATTGCTATGTTAGCTTTATTAATGTGAAAACAATGTACGCGTTTACATATATTCGTTGGTTAGTATATTAAAAACTTATTTACGTACTATCTTAAACCGTAATGATACTCGATATTTGACCTGAATCATTAGATCAAAGATCAAAGAGGACATGGCACAGAATGGTTGGAGTATTGGGTGGGGTGTTTGATTACTGATTTACTGGTTTAGGCGCTTTAAAATCGGTAAAATATTACACTTTTTAAAATATTTAATCAAAAGTACTTATTTTTTATGATACTTTTGGATAATAACTTTGTTATTATTTATGTTATGTTTTGGATAAACCACTTTGTTATGTTTGCTCCAATCTGCGTTGAATATTTAGGTTAAGGTTTGATAAATTTTTGTTAAACTTTACTTTGATAATGTAAAAAAACTTTTTGTTACGGTTACATATAGTCTTTTGGTCTGTATGATAAGTCGACAAGGTTTATGATACATTTTTTTTGCTAAATGTTACTGTGTCTTCGTAAAATTAGCTAATATGTTAGAGATATGCGTGAAAAGTATGAATAGGTCACTTTTGCATGCAATGTTAGCTACTTTACTGGTGTTAAGTGCGGGACTTTGTTTAATGTTAACAGTTTATTCGCCTGTAAGTGGTGTTAGTTTTGTCGTTGTATATTTTCTTAGTTCATGTTACGCATGTTAGCTTTATTGATGGAAACTTTTTACGCCTAGGAGTATTATTCGTTGTATCAGTAGTGATAATTAACCAAGATTGTGATAAACTTTTTAGTTAATATTACCATTGTTAAATAAATACATCTTTGTTAAAGATATGCTTGAAAAAATAAGAATAGTTACGCCGTTTGCCATACCATTTAGGTTACTTTACTTGGTGTTAAGGTTGGAACTTTGTTAATGCTTGACTGCTTTATTCGGATAACGGTATGTCAGTTTGTCGCTTGACATTATAATCGTAGTTCAGTTGATGCTAAGTCTTTGCTTTATTGATGTGAAAAACTTTGTTTACTTTAGAGATCACTCATTGATCTGTTATGATAACTACACAGGGTTGTAAATTTTTAAATGTTACAAATGATGTTAATGTATAAAATAGTCAGTGATATGTACCAAAAAGTGGCTGAAGTAGGTTGCGTTTAGTATGCTATGTTATTACTTCACTGCTGCTTTAAAGTGTGGAACTTTCTTAATGTTGTGTACTGCTTATTCATGTTTAAGAGGTCAGGTTATCGCTCGTTGGTATATTTCATAGTTCAAGGATATGCTAAGTAATCTTGATAATGTGAAAACTTTGTCTACGTGTGGAGGATATACTCCATTGATCCTGTATAATAACATTACACAGTGGTTGTGGGTCTAAATTTTTTGTTACAATATAATTCAACACTATGTTATACTGTAACGAAATACCAGTATATGTTAGAAAAAGTGTGGAGTAATAGGTTGCGTCTTTTGTATGCTATGTGTAGTTAACTTTCAGCTCGCTGCTAAGTTGTGAACTTTGGTTAACGTTTACCAGGTTTATTCATGTGTTTCAGCATTGTGTATAGGTTTGTCCTTGTGGGTTATAATTCATAGTTTCAGATGATGCTAATTTAAGTAATCTTTATAATGTTGAAAACTTTGTTACGCATATTTGATTGATCTTTGTATAAAGAACTTGGTTTTATGTTTATGTTTATCCCACTCCATGGTGTGATTGTCAATAATCAATAGATCTACATAGATCATATTATGTATCAAATCAGATCACGAAAAACTGGACAGACAGGGTGTGGATGGTGGTTTCTGATTTACTGATTTTACTTGCATTTACTGCTTCGTTAGGGTATGTTAAACATAACAATTTTAGTAAAACAGAATTGACCTGAATCATATAGATTCAATTCGATCACAAGTGGACAAGAGTGGTTGCTCTTGGGTGAGGATGGTCGGGTCTCTTTGCAGTATTTTCAAAAAATTTATCCCAAATTTCAAGTTGATGTATACTTTATAGGTCAAATTACGTAAAAAATTTTGTGCACCCTTGAATCAACTCAGGATTCAAAATTCAATAGAGTCTCTAATATAGATCAATAAACAATCATCACACTATTACTGATCCACAACTGGTCCATGATGGCGGAGGGTGGTTGGGATGATGGATATTGCCCTCGTCAAATTTACAAATTTTACTCCTTTCCAGCGGTATGTAAAGAGACTAAATTTGTAAGGCTCATAAACAAAAAGATAAGAACATCTTACATTTATTTATTTACCTTTATTTATTTGTATATTTTATTATCTAATTTATTTTATTTTTATGGATTTCATGAACCCACCATTGATTTTCGACGATATCTACAGCTCAAATACCCCACTAACATAATTAAAAAAACACCAATAGGTTGTCGCTATGTATACGAACATCATGTTTATTTAAAAAATTTGACACCTCGACTGAGTCGGCTTCCCAGCACCGGATGCTACATGAAGCCCAAACACTCCGCAGAATCCAATACTATCTTCCTTTCTAGACCAAAATAATACACTCTAATCCTTCTCACCAAATTTTCAGCTTTATTTACGATCAATTAATTTTTTTGTTAATATGAGGGTGGGTTCCCCCTTCGGAGGAACCAGGGACGTAACTATCGTGCCTACACAATGAGTTACCTCTCATCTACTCACCCTCCAAATTTTAGCCTACGTATACCATGACTTCTAAGCCATGTAAATATATGGCGGAGTCTGGAGTCAGAAACCTGGATGCGAAGGAACGGAACGCGGTCGGTGACGGCCCAAAGTCACAGATGCGTAAAAAACGATTCCTTACAGGAATCGTTTTTCGAGCTTCCAGATTCGTATTCCCTTTCACGAGCCTCTATCGAATTTCTTGATAGCCGTAATATAATATATAATAATAGTCTCTGTGTGTGTTGTGATGTGCGTCAAGCGCCACTCTCTCGCTGCTCGCAAGGCTGACTAATCTAACGGTCATACGACGAGATTACGTCATTCGATGCTCTTGCCTAACTCCGTCTTAAGGCCTAAATCATTCGTCGTGCAGGCCACGCGCAACAACGGTGCTAAGCGCCCTGATATTCTGCGAATAACAAAGGACCCTCGGGGAAAGGTAAAAACACCCCTATATACATCCTAAAGACTTGAAAATTACACGGATTTTGAGCTTAACCCATACAGAGATTATATTCTCAAGTTGTTTGAGACTACGACCACCTTCCCTATACCCCCTCTCGAGTACAATCGAGCCCCGTCTGTCAGTCTTCCCTCCCTATCCCCTACTCAAGTCATTGATTGTAGTTTTTTTGAAGATATATGGCTTCTTTCCTTCAAGCTAAACCACATTTCTCATCAATATATACAAACGCACTTTACGTCTTCTGAATTTGCTGCTTTTCTTCTGAAGTTTGGCCATTTCTCTTTGGAGGAATGGGTACAGGAGCTCAAGGGAGAGAAGTGGTAGCACCTGGGCAATTGGGACGGAAGTCTTTGATATATGATAGCAAGTGCGCATTTTTGCCAGCCGGCGCTTGGACGGGTCCATCAGACAAGAAGAAGCAATTGTTGAAGTGGGGGGTTTTTTTTTTCAAAAGGTTTGGAGCCTGCGCTAAATGAAATTACCTGGGATGAGAATTTCATAGGCATATTACAACTTGTCCCCTACTGAAGAAGTGAAAAACTATAAAAGATAAATTTCTTTCACTCATTGTTCTTAACTAATTTAATTTAAACTTTTCAAAGTTAGTGATTTCCAGTACATTAAATTTCAGAACAAGGCAAAAATTATATATGATATATATTATATGTGTATTATATATATATATATATATATTATTATATTATAATATTAAATTATATATATAGATATATAATGAATATATAATATATATATTATTTTTTATTATATATATTTATATAATATATATATAATATATATATATATTATATATATATATATAAATATAAAGTACTATATATATATATATATATATATGAGGATATATATAGATATATATATATATATATAGTAGTATTTTTAGATAAATAATAATTAGTATACTACCATATTTATTAATATACTATATATATATATATATATATATATAATCATATATATTATATGTTTAAATATATATAATAGTCTATAATATATATATATATATATATATATATATATATATATATCATATCTATATATATAATATATATATTATATATATATATACTATATATATATTATAATATATAATACGTATATATTATATATATGCGCACTCCATATAACTTTTGTATAAATTTAATTATGTTCGTACTTTATGCTAAGATTTGCGCGAGCAAAATTTAGCATAAGTCGAATGAAATAATATATAAACCGTCCTGTTGAGATACTCCTAGTCAGATAAAATTAACAATAAGAATCAGAAGAAATTAAATCTCACTCAAGATACTCTTTCAGAAATCTTCCCGGCAAGAGAGATAAATTTCAAGAAAAGGGCTGCGACTTGTAATTTCATCACAAAATTTTCGCTAAATACGAAGAGCAGAGCAAGGGTGGAAAACACTGCTGGAAAGGCTTAACTACCAATTGCGCGCCTGCGAAGAGAAGTTTATCTCAAACAAGAAGGGACTTTTTGTTACTTTACTTTCATTAATATCTTTATTACTTATGTGGAATTAAAAACAAATTTCAAAATATGGGATTCCTAAGATATACCATCTCTTATGATAGGGTGCTTGCTTCTTAAAGAAGCAACTAAACTTAGCAAGTCGTTCCCTTATATTTGTTAACCCGGAGTAGAAACACCCCAGAACTTTGACACGCCTTTGATAACCAAAGCAAGTACGACCAAAACTGAAGAAAAATACAATACACAACAAAATCCCATCAGCAACACTCCCGATGGAAAATGACTCAAGGCAAAACGAACATTATCAAAACGAAACTTCAATTTCATTTTTTTAGCATAAATTTTGGATGTTAATGGGTCTTCAGCTTTCACAATTTTCACAGTTA